>JAODAL010005398.1:0-144061 GCA_025379985.1 Phyllomedusa bahiana | reverse complement strand
ATTTATTCAGTCATATTAAAGTGCTAAAAGCAGGCGGCTTTAAACAGAATAACTCCTTCAGTGGGTTTTTTGCCGTTTTGAAAATTAAATGGGAAAAGGCTTCAAAACTTACCTTTTTTGATAATCTCTGTGTCCGAAGATCGTCATAAATTCCTGCGCCCCCATAAAGGGGCGTCAATGGGGGGGGTAGGTTCCAGGGGGGACGCGGCCGCTAAAATACTCTGAGGCTTACGATCGCGAGTCGGAAAGTGCGGCGCATTGCAGCGCTGGGCAGCCCCGCAGGGCCCTAGTTGATTTGGTCTAAATATCGGCGGGGGCGAAGTGAAGGGAAGGAAAGAGAGGAAACATAAAAGACCCAAGAGAAATCTCGGTCTCAGTCCGGGGGCTGGATATGTTTCCCGAAAAAAACCCCTTTTTTTTAGGTGTAAAACATTATTAAAAAAGAGCTCAAACCTGATAAAAAAAAAATAAAAAAAAAACGCTTTCCCAAAAATCAAGAAAGGGCAACATAAGAATTGGGATATTGGAAAAATTGCCTGAAAATACATTAATTCAAATTTGTAAGTTTTTTGATTGGTTGGCAAAACCCTGCCAATCAAATGGGTGACAGTGCCCCCATTAAAACCCCTATGGGAACATGACCAATAAAAATCAAAGGGGGGACAATTAAAAATACAGTAAAAATGCAAAAAGAGCTGTTGGTTGAGCTGGGGGGGGCTTGGCTATCTCACCCAAACAGAATGGAAGGGGACAGGGCCCCATTAAACCTAAAGGAAGTTTTGCCCAATCAAAATCAAAGGGGGACAGTTCAAAATACAGTAAAAATCCAAAGAGTATTGGTAAAAAGGGGGTTTTGGATTGGCCAATCAAGCGCGAGCTATTCTCCCATTGTATCAAGGGAGAGGGGGGAAATTAAAAACCCGGGCGCTCAGGCCGTGCGGCATGGAGTATGATTAAAAAAATATTTTTTTAAGTTGAAATTTTATCGAAAAGACTAAAACCCTTTCTTAAAAAAATCAAACCCAAAACCCTAACAAGCGTTTGTCGCCGGACCGGTGCTACATCGGAATTGGGATATAGAAAATTGCCAGGAAATACAGTAAATTTAAATTCTGTAAGCCTTTCTCATTGGGGGCGAAACCCAAAACCCAAACGAATAGAAGGAAGGGAACCTTCTTACCTATGGAAAGTATGGACCAATCAAAGAAAAGGGGAAGTTCAAAATACGTAAAAAAGGCGAAAAGAGTGATTGGTTGAGCCCAGGCGGAATAAATCCACCAATCAGATGTAGTGCATCTATTTTGAAAGGAGAAAGAAGGGGGCGAAAAAAGGGGCCCCAAAAGTTATTCGTTATGGGAAATTTTTTTAGGACGTGATTGGTGAGGGGAAAAGGGGGTCGCCCTGCTTAGCCAATCGTGGCTGACTCTTTCTACAGATTCTATGGGAAAAAAAAATGCAAAGCGAGCTCTGTTTGTGATTGGCTAAATTTTAAAAAGGCGCGGTTTTTGGATATGTGAAGCGAGCGAGCTCTTTGATTTTCTAATGCAATTTTTAATAAAACTGTACATGGCCGAAATCAAATGATAACACTCCTGAAGTTGTTTTTTTTTTTTTTTAAATTGTAAAATGGTTTTTTTTTTTTTACAACCTAAGGCCGAGGGTAAACACAACAAAACACAAGTGCAATAACAGGTAATAAAAAATTGCATGTACTCAAAGCAATAAATTCCAATATATACTTTAAACCCCGTTATAAATACGAGGCCCGAGAGCCGCTTAGTAAGCTCCCAAGGAAGTGCAATGACGCCCTTTAAAAAAATAAAAAAATTTTTTACACAAAGCCCAAAAAACGGGGCCGGGGGGAAGAAACGAAAACGGGGAACTTTAAGGGGGCAAGTGTCAGGAATCCCCTTTCCAACCTTGGAAATTTTTTAAACTTTGTTTGCCCTTAAGTTTCCCCTCAGCAAGATGGGGGAAATCGTGCTCAGTTGGGGTTTCCCAAACTTTTTTTCCCTTTTTTCCTGTTGCCAGGCTTTATATAAACCCCTAAAAGGCCGGGATCTCCATTGCTTGAGTATTGTTTTAAGTTTCCTGCTGTGCAGTCCTCTAGCCTGGAACTTGTTTTCCTTGTTATTTCCCCTCCCCTTTGGGTTTTCCCTCCCAAAACCTCGGGGTCCCTTTACGAAAAAATCTTTTTTTTCCAATTGGGGGGCTTTTTCCGGGGCCCTTGCCTGGACCCAGTCTACTTTCTGCTGCCTCCTTTTTCCCAAATTGCATCTGTTCGCTGTGCCCAAAGAAAGCCCCTGGGCCATAGGTTTCCCAAAGCTGTACCCAAATGTTTCTTGACAGGAAAATCAACCCCTAAAATGGGTCCGTGGGGTGGTAGTCCGGAAGTGCTTAAAAACACCCTTTCAAAATGTTTAGGGCCCTAACTTGCGCCCCGAGATGCAAGCTTTGGGAAAACAAAAATTTTTCCTTTTATAAAGGCCAGACGGGCCCATTTTTTTTCCAAGTGTATGGACAAGCGATCCAGGAATTTACGCCAAAAACTGTGAACGCATTACCCAAAACCGGTTACTCCCCTGGGATTTCGCCTTGGACCCCCACTTCGGTGCCTGTCATGAGCCGAATTTTTGCCCCCCCTTAAAGTTTCCCGGCGGAGATCCCCCCCCAAATTGGGGTTTTTCCCTCAATAAATGTAGGCTATATTTCGACCCCAAACCCCCACGCAATTTCCTACGGCCCGGGATCAAAGGGGTTTTTGTGTATTATTAGGGTGGGACGGCACAAAGCTATTGCCTGAGTTTGCCCTTTTAAATTTGAGATTTCAAGACGCCGGGCAAATCCCCGGGGAAGGAGTCACGACGCCTTTGAGTCAGTTTTTGGGGGGGTTTTTTCCCCAATCGCGGTGCTACGGGCTGAAGCTGAAAATTTTTCCCTTGCCCCCAAAGGGCAAACGCCCCTTGCTGAGCATCCCTGGATTAAGAGGGGGGCCCGGGTCGACCCCCAAACGGGAAAATGACCCCAGAAAAAATTGTTTTTTTTTTTAGGAAAAGGGGACTACGCAGCGCAGTAAAAGATGAATTTGGGCCCGTGCAGGGGCCCCTTAAGGTTTGGATCCCTTTCCCATTAATCACTGCATCCGAATCGATCCCCGACTGTTAAAACGACGACAGGGAGGTGGGCTATTTTAAAAATTTTGATACTAAGCAGCCCCTCCCAGTCCTGCCAGCTTCCAAAGGGAAACCCCGGGGAAGATCCGAAGAGAGACAGGAATTGAGTCTTTGAAAGTGGATTCCATAGAAAAAACGTGAGAGCTCGGAAAAAAGGGGGGCCCCCGCCCCGGGAAAGTTTTTGGGCTTCTTTGTGGAAAGTCTGCCAAATTCCCCTTTTAAAATGCCCTAGCCGTCCCGGAGTGGGTGGCAGCCATTATGGCCCACAAACCCCCTCAGATGAAGAATTCAATTTGTTTCAGAAACGGGACTTATTTTGAAAAGACAATTATCCATTCCATCTCATCGGGGGGCACCTCTTATAAAAAAGAAAAAAAAGATCCCCTTTCTTCCTTCCATCAGGTTCCGGGTTAACTTCAATGGGTATCTCCCTAAACCCATGGTAGAATCGGGGGAAAGGGGGAAAATTTCATGGCCCTGCCCCCCTTTTGGGCTCAGAAGAAAGGGGTTTAAATTTCAGAAAAAAACTCTCACCCGTGGAAAGGGAAAACCCCGTGGGTTTGGCCCCCCACTAAAACTAAAGGGCCGGGTGGCCAAAGATACAAAACCATTATGATTCATTAGACATCCATCATCGTGAAGTCCATGACTTTTCCTATTAAAATCTTTCCCCACACTTCCTGTAACCCTGGGGCCTACCTGGCTAAAAAGCAAAGCCCCAGCTATCAATTGGGAAAAAAGGAGATAAGCTTCCCAGCGGAGGATCCCCCTTCCCTCAGCTCACTCTGAACAAAGCCCAAAGCCCCAGTCAAGATAAAAAAATAGAAGAGTCCCTCGGAATACAGGGAATTTGCAGACATTGCAGCAAACGAATGCAGCCCAAGTTCCCCACCCCCGATCCTATGTTTGCCCATAGCTTGTTTCCCGGGTGCACCTATACCTTTTGGAAAATTACCCCTTGGCGGGTCCTAAATTTAAAAGTCCCCAAGGATTTAATAGAAAAATCTGGCCAAGGGGTTCATTCGCCCATCTTCCTCCCCCAGGGGGGCCCCCCCTTATTCTTTTTTAAAGAAGAAGGCGGTTTCCCCTTAAGACCTTGAAATTGACTACAGAGAATTAAAAAAAATTACCATCAAAAAACCCGTTATCCTCTCCCAATGACCCCTGAGTACTGGAGAGAGTCCCGGCATGCGAAGATTTTTTCCCCAAATTAGATCTACAAGGATCTATAACTTGGTCCGAATCAGTTTGGGGAGATAAAGGGAAAAAATTTGCCTTTGGGGCACGTTAGGGGACATTTGAAAAAATTGGGGGATCCCTTTTGGTTTTTGTAATGCTCCCGCCACTTTTAAAAATCTGTAAATTGACTTTCAGAGACCCCCGGGGATCAATTCATAGTCTTTTTTTTGGGATGATATTGATTTTCAAAAAACCTCAAGGGGAAAGAACCCCAGGGGACTTTGTAAAACTTGTTCTGGAGGGGCAAAAGGAGAGAACCAACTTTACATTAAGATCAAAAAAAGGGTAAATTTATAAACCCAAAGGGACCCCAATTCTGGGTTTTAATAATTTCCCCCCCATGGTCTAAAAAATGGACTTAGCAAGATTAAAAGAAATTTTTTAAAAGGGCCAAACCCCAGAAACATAAAAATTGTTTCATAGGTTTCCCCAAAATTCTATAGCCCCTTCATCAAGAATTTTGGGGAAAAAAACCCTCCCCAATCCACACATTTGGACTAAGAAGAAAAATTGCTTTTTTTTGGGTCTCCTCAACACAAGAACCCTTCTCTCTTAAAGGCCAAGTTTTTTACAGCCCGGGTTTTTGGGTTCTTTGCCCCGGGAATCGTTTCATTGGGGAAAAGTAGATGTTTCAGACTGTGCGGGGTAGGGGTTTATTCTGTCTAAAAAGAAGGGAGACAAGGTTTTTTTCCCTTTCCTTTTTGCGTTTTTCCCCCAAAGTTTTTCCCCCGCTGAGAGGAATTATGATGTGGGGAATAAAGAATGTTAGTTTCCATTGGAAAGGGGCCCTTTTAAAAAAGGGGAGACATCATCTTAAAGGGGAAACCCTCACAGAAATAATTTTTACTTATGATCCCCAAAAATCGGGAAATTTCTTTAAGATCAGCCAAGTTTTCTAACTCCTCCCCGGCTGTGGAGTATTTTTCTCAATCAATTCAATTTTGGGAAAATTTTTTCAGGCCGGACCCCTAATGGCAAGGCGGGATGCTCTATCAAGGAATTTTTCCCAATAAAAACCCAAACTCCTACTTTTTCCGCCTAAGAACATTTTTCCTGAGTTAATGTTGGGGAAAACCAAAAATAAAGACTTGTTTAAAGAGTAAGAGGGGGCCTATGAAAATGCACCTTACTACCCCGACCCCCTGATGATGTACGGGTTGGTCCCTTAAAAAAAACAAGATGGGGGACCCATGGGAAAGAAATTTTTAACATCCCCGAAACCGAAAAGGATGAAGATTCTGGGGCTACCCCATGATTCAAAGATTGTGGTCAAAAAAAGGGGTTTTTAGAAAAAGCGGGAATTTTTTAAACCCCGATTCTTTTGGTGGCCCAATTCTCTTAGGATGTAAAGAAGTATGTGACATAATATGATTTCTGTGCGAGATGCAAACTCACGTTCTTCACCAACGGGTTTGTTACAACCTTTTCCCGGGCCCCCTCTCGCCCTGGGGTTCTATATCCAGGGGAACTTTATGGGTGGGTTTCTCCCTTACCTCTCGGGGGGAAGAATACCTTTCTCGTGGTATTTGACCGCCCTCACCGAGGCTGACTTTTTCCCATCCCATGTCCCGGTCTACCCTTTTGCCAAGGACACTCCCTGCCCTCAAAATTTTTTTTTTTTTTTTTTTTTTTTTTTTTTTTTTTTTTTTTTTTTTTTTTTTTTTTTTTTTTTTTTTCCAAAATTTTTTTTTTTTTTTTTTTTGTTTTTTTTTTTCTTTTTTTTTTTTTTTTTTTTTTTTTTTTTTTTTTTTTTTTTTTTTTTTTTTTTTTTTTTTTTTTTTTTTTTTTATTTAAAAGGGTTTTTGTTTCGGGGGAAAGTTATCTCGGATCGGGGGGTGCGTTTACATCCAAATTTTGGCGGGTTTTTTTTTCCCGAACTTAACATTGAAAATTAATCTATAAAACCGCCTTTCACCAAAATTTAAAGGGAAAGGGAATGAACGTGCAAATCACCCCCGGGAAAACAGTCCCTTGGTTGTATATTTGTCACCTACAAGATGACGGGCTTGATCTGCTTCCTGGGGCTGAATTTTGTACAAAAAATTCCCAAAGCTTCCCCCAAAAACGGGATCCTTTCTTTCCCAAATTTTGGGGACCCATCCAAATATTCTTCCCACACCCCTGCTTTCCACAATTCCAGTTTGCTGCGGAAAGGTTCTCTGCTTTACAGAAAAATTTGTACAGCTACAAAAGGAAACACTAGAGAGGGCTCAAGAAAATTACAAAAAGATGGCGGGAATAAACATCGTAGGCCACACCAATTTTTAAAGTGGGAGAAAAGGTATGGTTTTCTCCCCCAGAAATTTAAAATTAGAGTCCATTCCCCAAAAACGGGGACAGAAGTTTGTGGGGCCCATATAAGATAAAAAAAAATTTAATCAGTCCATAGCTAAACCCATCAGAAACCCCCTTTGAAATTTATCTGTGTGATTATATTGTAATTTGAATGGAAACGTGGTGAACTAATCCATCGGGCCCCCCTTTGAAATATCTGTGTGATTATATTGTATATTTGGGGGTACGTGGGGAACTACATCCATAAAGAAAACCGCTCTGCTATATCTGTGTGATTATATTGTATTTTTTTTTTTTAAAATGGTACGTGTGAATACATCCATCGGGGAAAAAACCCCCTCTCCCAAATTACCCTGTGGGGATTATATTGTTTATTTAAATGGTTGTCATTTGAGTGATTTCCCAATCACCATTATCTTCCCCTAACGCTGTTATGTCTTTTTCCCTTTTATTGTGTTTTTCTGGTATTTTGCCTTAAAGTCCCAGCTCTGTCTCAAATAATTGGGATGGGGTTTCTATGTTTAAGTTAAACTATAACCCCAATTTGCCTTTTAAAAAACTTTCCCTTTCTGCTATCTCTTTATAAAAACCCCCCCCGTTTCTGTCACCCGAAAAGTGGGGGATTTTTAATAAAAAGAACTATATTTGGGTCTGCCCAAAACCTTTTGATTGCCCGCATTTTATTTTTGTGAAAGCATTTTTTTAAGGGGACTATGAAATTTTGGCCGAATGGGGAGAAGGGACGGGAAAAGTATTTTGTAAGTAGCTAGGCTTTCTTACCTTTAAAAGCTTTTACCCATGCTTTACATTTGCAATCTATCTTGCTGCCCCCCTTTTTCCTTTCCCACCGCCCCGTAAAGCTCCAAAAAACTCTATCCAAAATAGCTTTCTTTCTCCTTCCTTTCCATGCATAAAATTCTAAAGTTTTCTTACTTTACTTTACCTACCCAAAAAAACCCTCCCCTTTCAGGGGTTTCACAACCTCGCTCCCTATTTTTTCAGTGGGAAAATTGAAAACACTTTTCATTCTTTGCTTTTGCTGCAGGAGACAAACTCTCCCAACCCGGTCACTTCCTTTACTGCCCCCATCCCCCCTCTTTTCCCACAGGAAAAACCCCGCTAACCTGCGTTATATTTGTTGTACGTTTTTTTCCTCTCCCATTTTAAAAAAAAAAAAAAATTGGCTTTGTGGAAACCCCCCGATCCCGTCTGTAATAAACTCACTACTGTCCCTGACCTGTTCCTTTTTTAAATCCCTCTTTCTCCCAGCTCTTTTCCGAAACTTTGGGTCCAAGGGATTTGACCCCCGCATCCCCTTTCTGGCCCCCACCAAAAGGCGGGGCCCACACTCTCCTCAGGGGGATTTCTCCGCGCCATCGGTATCCAAAGGGCACCGCTCTCTCTTTGGGTTTTTTCCTTTCCTCTCTGAAGCTTATTAAATGTCTCATTTTCCCGGGTTTTACCTCCTCTCCTCTCCCCCTTTTTGTGGGGTTCCCTTTAGGGTCCGTTCTTGGTCCTCTCCTTTTTTAAAAATTTACAGCCCCCTTTGGGCAAACCATCAGCAATTTTTGGTTTTCCAAAATACCAAACTCTACCCTTTATGACCTAACTATACACTTTCTCCCCCCAGACATCACTCCCGCCCCGCTACAAAAACACCAGGGCTGTTTTGTCCGCTGTTCTACATATGTCCCCCTTTTCTTCTCCAATTTAAAAATAAAAAATACAAAACTGAACTTCTAGGGCTTCCCCCCCATTACTAACCGACCCCCCTGCTATTTATCTCGTGTGTTTGGGCCACCCTAACTCCCAGGCCGCAGGCCCGCCCGTTTTGGGGGTTTTTTCTAGACTTGATTGACCTTCACCCCCCATTTCAAATCCCTTGGGGCCCCCTCTTGTCCTGCACCTCAAGAAAAATCTCCAAAAATCCGTCCTTTTTTCACTGTGGAAACCCCAAATCAAAACCCCTCAGGGTTGCTTTTTTTCTTTTCGTTTGGAAAAAACTGTAATTTCCCCCATTTTTGGTCCCTTTCCCCTCTTAAAATTCCCCCCCAATCTGTTCCCTGAAAAGCAGCCGGCCAGGCTTGGGCTTTTTTTTCCCGCCCCTTTTTAAAAGATGCCTTACCCCGTTTTCAGTCTTTTGCCCCTGGCTGCCCATTCGTTCAAAATTTTCAAAATAAAATCATCACTCTCACCATAAAAGGGTCTCCAACCGTGCTGCAACCCCCTAATCCCCCTCCCCCTTTCTCTGTCTACCACCCCTTCCCGCTTCAACCCCTCTGCTTGTTTTAAGACACACACCCCCTATTTTCCCAAAACCCCCCATTTCCCGTCTAAAGATTTTTCAGTATTGCAACCCGTTCTCTGGGAAAATGTTACCCCCTGTGATCAGGCACACTCACAACCCTCATTTTAAGTTTCGCTCTGAAAAAAACATTCCTTTAAAGCTATCAAGAAACCCTAATTTGGGAACCCCCCCCAAAATTTTGTAAAAGATTGTCACTTCCTGCAATTTTGGGGAAACCCCCAAAGGGACTTATCTGTTTATTGATGTAATGGTTGGGTTTGGGAGGTTATCCAAAAAATTTTTTGTGTATACCCTTTATTTTTGTAAACATTTGGGTGGTCCATTGTAAACCAAACAAATTTTCACCCTTTTTTTCCCCCAACACCCAATACATTGTAAGTCTTGCGAGCAGGGCCCTCACCTTTGTTCTTTTGGGGGGTTCTTTTTTATAAAAGTAATGGGCTGGTTTTTCTGTGCTTATTTCTATATTGTAAAGTGCTGGGGGAAAATTGGTTGGCCCCATAATAATAAAGATTATTATTTTATTTTATTATTGTTGTGGGGCAAAAAACCTGGATCGGAATTTTCAAAAACAGCTCCCAAAACCTCATTAAATGGCAAGGGGTTTTGGGCCCCAAGAGAATTTTTTGGGAACCCGTGGGGTAACATTTAAAATTCTCCCCCGACTGCGAAATTTCTTTAAAGCATCGGAAAGGGCCAGGAGTCAGGTATCGTTTCCCGGGGCCGTGTTGAGGGGGGGAGTTTGTCAGGAATCTCCTTTCCCTACCCTTTGGGAAATTGTTTTTCTGTGTTTGGGCCCCTTTTGTTTGCCCTCAGTCAAGATGGTGGGGATCGTTTTCTTTAAACTGGGGGGCCCTCTTGTTTTCCGGTTTTCCTGTTGGGCCCGCCCTTTATTAAAAAACCCCCATGGGTGATCTCCTTTTCTTGAGTTTTGTGGGTTTTGTCCTGTGTGCAGTCCTCTAGCCTGGAACTTGCTTTCCCTTTTAGTCCTACCCTTTGGGGTTTACCCCGCCCAAAACCCCCTACCTACGTATCGCTTTAATGTGCTTCTCCTGACCTTACCTGGATCCAGTCTACCCTCTTTTGTGCCTCCCGTTCCCGTTCTTTATCTGCCTTTTGCTGTGTCCTGCCAGTCCTTGCCAAAAGGATTCCAGCGTATCCACTTTTGTATCGTGGGCAGAAGGGGAGCTTCCTGAGGGTTTTCCTGCAATTTCCCCCATATTTTGTAGTTTTAAAAAACCACAAATCTTTGTAGAACAAAAAAACATCCCCCCGGTTTCCATATATGGTTAAAAGGGTTTAAGTGGTCATGGACAAGGAAATGAGGTATTCCATACGGCCATTCCCCGGTTAAACGGGGGGCTACCCTTTTATGCCCGGTAGGAAATAGAGGTTTTTCTTCCAGAATTTTGCAATCCCAAAAATTTGGCGGGGTGTTTTACTACATACAGAAAAAGTCTACCCTTTCTTACATCCTAATGGGGATAGGGGGAAAATTAAGAAGGAAAAAATGGGTCGCTGTGAAAAGGGGGCCCTAACCTGAGTAATGTCCAGCACCATAACTTGACCTGCTCCAGAGTGGCTTTATTAAACTGCGTCCCAGAAAAAATTGTTGTAAAGTCGCTCCCAAAAGGGCCCCCATCTCCCGCAAAAATCCCGGGGTTTAAAGGGTTTTTGTTTTGCAGTTTGGGGGGAGTATGATACCCGTAAATTTTAAAATCTTTTTACTGGTTCTCTTTTGTTTGGCCCAAGCAGACGATCGGGGCAAAAATGTTCCCCTTATCAGTTGCCAAAGGGTTCTGGAGATGGGGGATCCCCGGAATTTTCCCCCCACCCTTTTTCCCTGTATGAGTGGGTCAAAGGCGAGTCTGCGAAGGGGTAAATTTGGAACTTGTATATTTTGGGATATCAAACCCCTTTTTTTTAAGAACCTGCCCACAAAAATTTTTCGGGAAAAGTGGGGGAAGACACTGTAGTGGGGTTTCAAAATAGAGAGATAAAATGCTGATTTGAAGGTAGGAAAAGACGGCCGAGAGGGGGAAATTTATTTTGCGGAAAGTTAAAAAAAAAAAAGGGTTTTAGAGTTTAGTGTTCGATGGGTCCAAACCCAAAACGCAAAGTTTAAAAAGCCCCGCGATCAAAACCCGGGGCTTGAAACTCTTTTTGTAGTCCCTCCAACAACAAAGGGTGGAAGATAAAAGAGGTCATTGCGGAAAGGGATCAAAAAACAAACCCAAATTTTTTTTAGCATCGCTTCCATATGTCCCTAGTAAGGGTCAGGGGGGTGAAGAAGGGTTATATTCAACTTTTGAGAAAAAAGGGTCCCCAAAAGGGGAGTTGGATAATTGGGGGCCCAAAATAACTTCTCCACCTCCAAACCAACCCGGAGTTCGCAAATAAGCCCGGGCCCTGATGGTATAGCTCGCAGTGTGCGGCCCAGTAATATTTGGTTATGTCTGGCAAACGCCAAACCCCCCTCCCCTTTCCCGCCAAAAAGAAAAATTCCCGGGGGGGTTCCTATGTCTCTTATTACCCCCAAAACAAAGTGGATTTAAGTTTTGATTGTAAAAAAGGGGAAAGGGGTTTCATTGGGACAGGGAAAAGGCAAAGGGCTCGAAAAGTTTTCATCAAATTTAGGGAGGATGGTCATTTTAATTGCTGCTATCGGCCAAATAAGGGAAAAAAACCAGTTTGTTTTCCCTTTTCCAAAATAGGGCTCTTTATTTCCCCTCAAGCCTGGGGAAAAATTTTGCTTAAAAAGAAAAAAAAAAAACAGTTAACTCTGCACATGAAAAACTTTTTTTAAAAAAATAAACCCTGGGCATTGGTGGGCAAAATTATCATTTCTCCAAATGCAGCAGCACACTATTAGGTTTTAAAAAACAAAGGTCCCTAGGAATTTGTGAAAATTGGAAAGTTGCTAATGATATATAAAATTTTTGGGGTTTTTAGTTAACAGTTTTGATAAAAAAAATGTAGAGTCACCTCCCAAACGTAAGGAGACCCCTTTAGGTGGCCTAACACTAACTTACCTCTCTAGGGGGCCATTTCAGACCTCCATTTCCCAGGGAGTAAAAGGATGACTATAAAAATCACTGCCTATTTTAAAAAGACTGGGAAGGGGGGTGGTGTCAAAAACCCAAAAGGCAGCCCCCTATAATACTAAAAAAAAAAACAGTTGACTTGCACATAAAAACTTTTTTGAAAAATTTCCCCATGTGCACCCGGGTGCAGCAAAAAAATTACTACTCCAAATGCCAGGCACACTATTAGTTAAAGAACAAAGGTACATAGGAATTTTTAAAAAATGATGTCTGCAAATGTATAGAAAATTTGGGGTTCTTAAAAAACAGTTTTGATCAAAAATGTATAAGCTCACCTTTGGGGGTTGTTGTGAGGAGCTGTTGGTGGTGGGTATTGCTAAAAACTGGCTGGACCCCAGATGTTGGGAAGTAACCTTAAAGGTTTTAATCATTTGGGGAAAGACAGGGAAACGGGGGGAGGGGGGTGTTCTGTATGTAAGGAATAATCTGAAAAAAAAATGTAAAAGAGGTAATACGGGGGGTTTGCAAATGATTGGAAAACATTGGGGGGGAAAAATAAAAGGGGGGAAAATCAGAAAATATTATTTTGGGTGTAATTTAGACCACCGCATCACTGGGAATAGACGAACAGAGCAAAATCAAAGGTGCGGGCAGCCGGCGGCCCATGTAATAATGGGTAGGAGGGGGGAATTTGATTCTAACGAGTGGAATTTTTTTTGAATTTCGGGAAAACTTCGGTTCAGAAGCAAGTTTGGGGTATTTCGGGGAAACGAAGTGTGCTTTTATTATAAAATGGCTGGGGGCACTGGCGACAGGGGGCAAAGCCCCCTTAGGAGGAAAAGGGATAGCCGCAGACAGTGCAGAATGAAGCAAATTAAGACCGGCAGGATTTAGAGTCACCGCTCTATATAAGTGGGCCGACGCTGGGAGCTCATCCCGCTCTTTTTACGAGTAGGGGAAGGGTGCCGGGGCTGTTGTAAACTCTTACTGAAGAATGATTTTTAAAACGCGATTTTTTGTGGGGGTTGCTTGTCTCAGAGAGTTCTCTTAATGTTCTATTTCTGATTTTTGGGGATTGGTCGTAATCCAGTGTCGTCACTGCAGCGAAAACATTCAAAATCCAAGTGGGATCTAAGCCGTTCCTGTTGTATTTTTTTAAAGAAACAGCGTTTTTACAAAAAAAAATCCCACTTCATTTTTGGGCCCCCAAATTTCTTTGCGAAATTTTACATCCGGGGGTTAATTAAGCTTGTTTTCTGCTGTGGGGACTCAAAAAAAACCGTCTTTTCACCCCCAAAATATACATTTTTCCGTAGCATAATTCACAAGCGAAGGTTAATTACAATTTTTTCTCTTTTGTGTATCATAAAAAATACCCCTTTTGTAACACGTAAAAAGCAGAGTTTGTGGTGGCTAAATTTGTTTGGCGCTTTTTTAATCCAGGATTTTTTAAAGGTTGTTTTTCCCTGTGGTGACTAAAGAAACCCATTTTTTTCACCGCCAAAGAAGCAATTTTGCCTGTGCTAATTCAAGTCCGAAGGAAAATTAAGCCTTTTTTGTGCTTTTACATTCGTAAAATACCAGGTTTTTTAACAAAACAAGAAATTTTTTTTCCTGGCCATTTTGGGGCGAAATTTTAAACCCAAGGTTCCCAATTTTACTGGTTCTTTGGAGTAAATTACGGGTGTATTTTTATCTATAAGATTCATCATCAAACAGGGCGGTACATTTTGAAAAACAGTATTTAGACAAGAGGGGGGCGGGGCTTGCACTGCGAGTGGCAGGGCCAAAAACATTCTGGACGGGGCCCAGGTGCGCACAGCAAGGGGGAAGCGGGGTCACTCGGTGAGGCCGAACTGCCGCTGTCATTAGCCCGTGTGTTTTTCAGCAACCCAAGGGTTCTTGATTGGGTTTACTAGGTCACCACTTTTCCTCCCCTGAATCTGACAACCCGCCAAGGTCGGTGGGGAACGTCGAACCCAACCCCAAGTGGGGAGGCCAGGGGCTGGTCAGCGGCCCCCCCTGTCCTCAGCCCCCCTCTGTCCCATCCGATTCCCTCACCAGAGATTACTATGTGGTCTGGGTCAGGCCACTATAAGCGATGATGAAAATTGAGAAGGCGTCAGCAGACTTGGGAGCGAAGAAAAAGGGGGCCCAAAAGCCCCCGCTTCTTGCAGTAGGGGGGGAAAATATAGATTTGAGATGGCTGGGAGGTAATGTTTGAGGGGGTCAGCCACATACCAAGCCCGGGGGATGGGCAGCAGTCGATGAAACAAAATAAGATGTGTAGCCGAACACACTTTGGGGGCGGGGGGAGGCAAAGGGGTTTATATCGTCAGGAGAAGAGGGCGTGCTTGCGGCAGGCACGGGGCGCCGGTGGGTCTGTGGTGTGAAAGCGGGGGACAGCGGTGAGGTTGGGAGCCAAACGCCCCTAGGGAAGGGAACCCCCTTGCAGGTCCAAGAAAGAGGGCCCAGGGGTCAGCGAGGCAGCGGGGAGTAGCACTCAGTGCGGAGGTTGGCGGTAAAATCACCCAAGGGGTGTGGGCAGTTTTAGCAAAAACACCGGGGCCCCAATATGGGTATATGTAAAACTGTGGGCAGAAGGGAACTCCAACAACCACCCCACCCCCCCCAACACAACACTCACACTTTTCCAAAAAACGTGCCAGATTTGGCGCCATCCCCGCCCCCAGCAAACCGAGGCGCCCAGTGGCAACGCATGCCAAATTTCAGCCACAAGGCTCCACCCCTTTGCAGAAAAGAGTTTTTTCTCTTTTCCAAAACATTTCGGTTTTGAGCACTTGCCCCCCCAGTTAGAAGGTGCGGAAAAGGGGAGCCAAATGGATGGTGGCCCGCAAAATTGCCGAGTTTTCGTGGAGAAGCTGTCCCGCCCGGGCCCAAATTGGCATCAGAGGGGTGTTCAGTGCGGGGGGGACCACGTTACCCGGGGAGAACCGCTTTCCACGGGAAAAGTGGAATGCCGACCCTTTGAAAAATGAATAGGCGTGGATGGCCCGGTTTCCACACCCTGCCTTAGGGGACAGTCTGGGTTTAAAAACCGCCCCCCAGCCCTATTCTATGCCGCCACCCGCCCCGAGCCCCACATCTGCTGCCCGTTCTCCATTGCCACCACCAACTTTCCAGGGACTGGTTTGCCACCCCCCTCCACACTCTATCATTTGCCCCTCTTGACCTCTGCTGTTTTCCCGCCCCCTGTCACCCCCAAATCTCTGTCATTGGCCATCTGTGGGCCCACTCCCTTTTTTTCCACCTTCAAAAGTCATTGGGCCACTGTCTGACCTCTTTGCGTGTGGCTGCGCCGTCCCCCAACAGTGCATTGTGCCCCCTGCCTGACCCATGCTGTGCCCCGTGACCTCCACAGGTCATTGGCCCCTCTGTGGCCTATCCTGTTTTTTTTTCCCCCTCCAGAATTTTTGTGCCCTGCCCGACCTAATCTGCTGCCCCCGTGACCCCCACCTGTGTCATTTGCCCCTCTGTGGCCGCTACCCTTTTCCACCTCCAGAATGTCATTGTCCACGCCTGACCCCATGCTGCTGGCCACCCGTGACCTCCCCTTCCATCATTGTGCCACCTGGGCCCCCCCTTTTTGCCACCCCCAAATTATTGTGTCCGTCTGACCTATGCGCTGGGGCTGCCCCTGCACCTCCACACTGGTCATTGTCCATGCCCACCCCATGCTGCCTGCCCCTGACTCCACACTGTGTCATTGTGCCACTTGTGGCCCCCTTTTTTTGCCCCCTCCGAATGTCATTGTGCCACTCCTGACCTATGCTGCGTGACGGACCCCACCTGTGTGATTGTGCCATCGTGGCCTTTGTTTTGCCACCTCCGAATTGATTTTGCCCCCCGTCGACCTATGCGTGCTGCCGTGACCTCCCCCACTGTGTTTGTGCCCTTTTGTGGCCCGCACTTTTTGCCCCCTCCAAGAATGTCCTTTGCCACTGCCCGACCTCATACTGCTGCCGCCTGACCCCCGCTTCTATTGTGCCACTTGTGGCTCCTCCTGTTTTTCCACTCAAAAATGTCATTGTGTCATGTCTGAAATCAGTGCTGTGGGTGCCGCTGCACCTCCACACTGTGTTTGTGCCATGCTGAATCATGCTGCTGCTACGTGACCTCCACACTGTGTGATTGTGCCCCCACTGCGGGGCCCCCCAATAGTTCATGGCCCCAATTACACCCCAGTGCGGGCCCCACATGTTATGGCCCCAATATCACCACAGTGCGGGCCCCAAAATGTTCATGGCCCAAAATACACCACATCCGGGGCCCCTCATAGTTCATGGGGCCCAATATACACACAGTCGGGGCCCCACAAGTTCAGCCCCAATATAAACCAAGTGCGGGGGCCCCACATAGTTAATGGGCCCAATATCCACCACAGTGCGGGCCTCTACATAGTTCATGGCCCCAATATACACCACAGTGCGGGGCCCCTACATAGTTCATGACCCCAATATACACCACAGTGCGGGGCCCCTACATAGTTCATGGCCCCAATATACACCACAGTGTGGGGCCCTACATAGTTCATGACCCCAATATACACCACAGTGCGGGGCCCCTACATAGTTCATGGCTCCAATATACACCACAGTGCGGGGCCCTACATAGTTAATGGCCCCAATATACACCACAATGCGGGGCCCTACATAGTTCATGGCCCCAATATACACCACAGTGCGGGGCCCCTACATAGTTCATGGCTCCAATATACACCACAGTGCGGGGCCCCTACATAGTTCATGGCCCCAATATACACCACAGTGCGGAGATCCTACATAGTTCATATCCCCAATATACACCACAGTGTGGGGCCCCTACATCGTTCATTGCTCCAATATACACCACAGTACGGGGCCCTACATAGTTCATGGCCACAATATACACCACAGTGCGGGGCCCTACATATTATTATTATTATTTATTTTTGGCCGCCCTTGGTTCCAGGGAGCTGTACATTCAGGTTTCATACATAACATGGGTCAAACAGGTACAAAGGTGACAAATTAATAACTAACAACTGGTACAGAAGGAGAGAGGTCCCTGCCCGTGAGGACTTACATAGTACATAACACCATGACGGGGACTATATAACAATGTACTGCAGTTCGGAGCTGTCCCAATTTTTCAAGATCTTTCCAGAATCCAAAGCATAAGCTCTGTGTTCCGGGAACTGGGCTGTGCAGTTCACTACTTGCAGGTCGTGCAAAGAGTGGCTGCAGACATTTGTCTCAACTGCTGCAGAGGAACAGGAGCACTGGGGAAGTTTTATGAGACGCTCTCCTGATGTCACTGGCTGCATGGGGCTGTTCAGTATAATTATGGAGGCAGCAGCAGAAGAAAGTAAGTGGTCACTATGTGGTTGATATGTGGTCATGATGTAACTGTGTTATTCTGTCATTATATGGCATAGTTGCCAACTTTTGAAATTGAAAAAGCAGGAGATTGTAGTGGGCGGCGCGCGTAGCGGCAAAAATTTGCATGGACACGCCCATCTTGTCGATGTGCCACGCCCCTTCAAAAAGCCACACCCACTCCACCTAACTGCATAACGGCTTTGGAAGAAGCCAGGTAGATGCCCTTATAGCCAGGTAGTAGCCCCCCATAACCAGGTAGTGCCCCTTACAGGCAGGTAGATGCCCCCCTATAGCCAAGTAGATGCCCCCTTGTAGCCAAGTAGATGCCTCCTCTGTAGCCAGGTAGATGCCCCCCTTTGTTAGCCAGGTAGTGCCCCCTTTGTTAGCCGGGTGGGGCCCCCTCTGTTGCCAGGTAGATGCCCCCATTGTTAGCCAGGTAGTTCCCCTTTGTTAGCCAGGTAGTGCCCCCTCTGTTGCCAGGTAGATCCCCCCCATTGTTAGCCAGGTAGATGCCCCCTCTGTTGCCAGGTAGATGCCCCCATTGTTTGCAGGGTAGTGCCCCCTATTGCCAGGTAGTTGCCCCCACTGTTGCCAGGTAGGGCCCCCATTGTTAGCCAGGTAGTGCCCCCATTGTGAGCCAGGTAGATGCCCCCATTGTGAGCCAGGTAGTGCCCCATTGTTTGCCAGGTAGGTGCCCCCATTGTTTGCCAGGTAGGTGCCCCCATTGTTTGCCAGGTAGTGCCCCTTCTGTTGACAGGTAGATGCCCCCATTGTTTGCCAGGTAATGCCCCATTGTTTGCCAGGTAGTGCCCCTCTGTTGCCAGGTGATGCCCCCTTTGTTTGCAGGTAGATCCCCTTTAAATGTTTGCCAGGTAGTGCCCCCATTGTTTGCCAGGTGATGCCCCCATTGTTTCCCAGGTAGTGCCCCCATTGTTTGCCAGGTAGTGCCCCCTCTGTTCCCAGGTAGTTGCCCCCCTAAAGCTAATAAAAATAAAATAATAAAAGTCACTCACCTGACCAGGCTCCTACAGCGCGGCCAGGTCCCGACGATCTCCTCAGCGTCGCAGGGGAAGTGAGAGCAGCCGCGCATCACTTCCCCTGCGCCGCTGATCTGTATGTACAGCGCACACCGGCGCTGTACATACAGGGGGAGGAGGGAGTGATCCCTCCTGCCTCCCTCCCTGCACGGGCGGGGACACCGGCGGGTAAAAGCGGCCGCAGCGGCCGCAGCGGCTGCTTCACCCCCCTGTGGGAACGGCCCGGCGGCGCCAGAGTAGCTGGCGGCGGGAGGAATGCCAACTCTGCCGGCAGGGCGAGGGGGGGATCTCCATTAGCGGGACTCCCCCGCCAAAAGCGGGAGAGTTGGCATGTATGTTATATGGTGGTGATATTTGGTCATGGTGTTGTAGTATTATACAGTCACTATGTAGTGGGTATATATATGTTGGTGTTATTCAGTCACTATGTGGTGTTGATATGTGGTTATAATGTTGAGTTATTATTCAGTCACTATGATGTGGTATGTGGTCATTGTGTTGTGGTATTATTCAGTCACTATGTGGTGATGTGGGGTCATAGTATAAATGTATTATCCAGTCAATATTTGTTGGTGATATTTGGTCATATTGTTGTAGTGTTATTCAGTCACAATGTGGTGGTGGTGATATGAGGTCATAATGTTGCATTATTATATAGTGACTATGTGGTCATGGTGTGGTAGTATTATTCAGTTACTATGTGGTGGTGATATGTGGTCATGGTGTGGTGGTATTATTCAGTCACTATGTGGTAATGATATGTGGTCATGGTGTTGTGGTATAATTCAGTCACTATGTGGTGGTTATATGTTGTCATGGTGTGCTAGTATTATTCAAAGTGTGGTGGTGACATGTGGTAATGGTGTTGTGGTATAATTCACTCACTATGTGGTGGTTATATATGGTCATGATCTTGTGGTATTATTCAGTTAATATGTGGTGGTGATATGTGTTCATGTTGTTATGGTATTATTCAGTCACACTGTAATGGTGATATAAGGTCATGGTGTGCTGGTATTATTCAGTCACTATGTGGTGGTGACATGTGGTCATGGTGTTGTGGTATTATTCAGTCACTATGTGGTGGTGATATGTTGTCAGGATCTTGTGGTATTATTCAGTCACTATGTGGGGTCAAAGTGTGAAGGTATTATCCATTCAATATTCGGTGGTGATATTAGGTCATAGTGTTGTGGTATACTTCAGTCACTATGTGGTGGTTATATGTTGTCATGGTGTGCTGGCATTATTCAGTCACCATTTGGTGGTGATATGTTGTCATGATGTGGTGGTGATATGTGGTGGCAGTATTATTCATTCACTATGTGGTAATGATATAGTCACGGTCCGTGCCACGGTCTCTGTTCTGGGCCGCGGACAAGGCCGTGTTCTTGTCCTTACGCCGCGGCCTCTGCTGTGAACTGTGGACGTACCTGTGTTCCCATCGCAGATCTGATTCCTGTTGCAGTGCCACTGTCACTGTGAACGCTCTTGTCGCCGCTGCTTACCCATTTGCGGTTGCTGTTCGGCTTTTCCCATGTTGACCATGCTGCTCCTCCATCTAGGCTGCTGCCCAAATTCTTTGTCTATAGAGGGCAGAGAGAGGAGAGATGTTCCCCCTTCTAGAGGAGGTAAAGTAAGATGGGAGAGAGGGTGGAGCATAGAGATATGGGAGAAGTCAAAGTGGAAAGTAAGGGGAAAATAGCAAACAGTGGATTCCCTGAATAGAGCACATGTAGAATAAAGAACAAATATGGCAGAAAATCAAGTCATAGAGAAGCCAGCACTGTCAGGGAGAAACAATATATAGAGGTTAGATGCATAGAAGAGCAAAACCAAAGCTTTGTGAGAGGTGGGTAGAATATACCTGGTCATGTAAGTCTCATGGGGCGGCAGGAGAAGTGATGCCACAATGAGGCTGTAAGGTAAAAACAAGACGAAGGGTATAAAGTACGAGAATGAAGCAAAAGGGGAGAATCAGAGGGATAAAATGATACCTGGGTCCAGCTGGGGAGAAGAAGAAGACATCCGAACGTGAGGGCAACGGATTACAGTGGCGCAGACTAGAAAATTATAACTGCGCATGCGTGGGAAACAGTACTAGATAGGGAAGTGGCAGCAGTGGAGCACGCCCAGTAGAGATAAGGTGCCAGAGCGCGGTAATATGTGGGAGGAAGCATAGTAAGGAGATCTTGGAGCTTCTCGATGTATAAAAGGAGGATATAGGAGCCAATAGAAGGGAAGGAAGGAAATACAAAAATATATAGGAATAAGAAGGCAAATAAGGAGGAGGACAACATATAACAAATAGGAGAACATATATAAGGGAGTCAAAATAAAAATAGTAATTAAAAAAATGAAGAGGAGAACTAGGAGAATAGAAATCCGGGGGGAGGAGATGAAAGAATGTATAATAATCAGGACGGCCACTAGGCTGCTGCCCCGAACCTGCTCTGGACCGGAGCAGCGGTGCCTGCTCAGTAAAAATAAAATACTGTTGTACTCTGCAACAGTAAACTGGGGAGTGGTGCAATGAAGTTACTTGCCCAACTATGGAGGGGACCTATGTACCTGCCTAACTATGAGGGTCACTTATATATCCACCTAGCAATGTAGGGGACTAAGATACCAACCTAGCTAGCTATGGAGGGCACTTATATACTTACCTAACTAAGGAGGGCACTTATATACCTACCTAAGAGGGGGACCTATTTACTTGAATACCTGTCTAAGAAGGGGACCCATATACCTACCTATTGAGGGGGCATACATAACTACCTACCGACCAAGGAGGCCTTTATACCTATTGCATGGAAAATGCCGAAAGTCACCCCCCAGATTCTCACAAATTCACTAAGATTTCAAGACTTCACCTAGCTCCCCTACAGAGCAACACATGTCATTGGGGAAGCGCTCAATTAAACAAATGCTCCATCCATAGGAAACAAACCCAGCAGGGAGCCGGGCCCTCAAAGGATTCTCATTTAATTTTGTTAGCACCTTGGCCAGTGTTCTGCTCCAGACACAGAGCATCAAAGAGATGGACGAGTCACAGTGGAGGCAGGATTTCATAAGGAATTATGAAATAACCGTACGTCAATATTACAACACTTATTATTATTATTATTATGTGGTTCATATATTTTACTAACCCCTTACTGACATAGGATGTATGGATACGTCCCGATGCCGGTAAGCGGCTTTGTACATAGCCGCCGGGTTTTATCGCAGGTAACACCTGGCGGTTTTAGCACTTTAAATGCTGTGGCCAAGATGGCCGTGGCGTTTAAATCATTGAGAAACAGTGCCATGCTCTGTTTCTCACTGTGATCGCGGGCTCCCAATCACTGAACATGGCAGCTGGAGACCTTGTGAAGGCTTCCATTGCTGCCATGATTTTGATTTCACAAAATATAGTAAAGCGACCTCTATAATGAAATTTGTTTCAACCGCCAGTGTGGGAGTATATATCTGGGTACTTTCCTCATAAGCCCAAATTCAATGGCTATATGTGAATATGCTCCCAAAGAAACCTAGGACAGCAGATCCATAAAAAGGTTTCTCTTTTAATTTTATCAAAATATTTAAATCAGCAATTGTAGCAAAGTAGCATGACATAAGATACTTAAGATAGACACATTTGTAAACACTTGCGGTTTTACAAATCTCCAAATTTGGAATAGTCTGTATGAGCTATTCAGCATTCAAAGTTGAGACGCTCTCTTTCTAGCAGCTTAGCACAGCTTTGTTCGGCGTTGTAGATCACGCTGCGATGACGGCTGGTGTGAGGTGTGTGCACCACTGCTCTGCGACGTTTCCCGGTCCTCAAGAGAAATGGGGAGGACCCGGAAACGTCGCAGAGCAGTGGTGCACACACCTCACACCAGCCGTCATCGCAGCGTGACCCCAGTCCCCCCCTCTTTTGCCATTTTACAAATAAAAAATAAAATAATAAAAAAGTTACACATATTTTGGTGTCGCCGTGTCTGAAAAAGTCCAATCTATTAAAATATAACATCATGTATGACATGCTCTGAACACCGGAGAAGAAAAATAATTCCAAACGGCAAAATAGTGTTTTTTGGTCATTTTAAAAATTGGAAGTGATCAGAAAAGTCGCCCGTATTCCAAACTGGTGGCAATAAAAAGTGCACTTCAGGTGCAAAAAAATGCCCCTCAGGTCCGAAGGTGGAAGGGCAAAACAGTTATTGGTCTCACAAAATGGCGCCGCGGCCATTAGAAAAGTAGAACATTTTCCCGCATTTGTGCAGACTGTTTTGGCCATCCTTATGCTTCTTATGCTTATTTTTGGCTGTCCTTATGCTCCTTATGCTTAGTTTTGCAATCAGATATCTGGGTCCCACTTTATCTTTAGAAGACAAAAATATTTAAACAGTTCGGTGAGTTCTTATCATTCACATGTTCTCAGAGGACTGCAGCCTCTCATTCCGACAGACCACCGTAGAGCATAGAGCAACGTTCAGAGGTTTCACCTCTCTGTAGCCGGCACAAGGACAACCTAAGGTAAATTGAGACATACTGCCGCTTTCTCTTGTCTGTATCCCCACACCCTATTAGTATTTGTACCTCTGACCAATATCTGTATAGTTATACCCCTATGTATGTATTGTTTGTCTAATGCACCCACATGGCGATTACATTTATAAACTGTGATCCTGAGTGGGTCTGTTGTCTTGATCGGCCGATCCCAGGCGTACATTTTTCTCAGTCACTAAAATATCGCTACCCAAGGCAGGTCCCAAGCCTTGTTATAAGTCTGTAACAGACCAGGCTTATAGCCAACGAGGAGCTGGTGGTAGTCTACCGGGCTGGCAGAGTTCTGTTTCACCGGTGCAGACAGATCTGTCCCAGCCATTCAGGATTGTGGGCAAGTACCCCTAGGGGGAGCGCAATGTCACGAATACACCCCAAGTCAGGCCGTCAACCCTCGAGTACACGCAGCTTTGTCTGACACCTATATATATACACTACAAAAATGGCGACAGTACTAAGCTCTATTTCCTGCACCCGTAAAGGTCATGGCAAGAGATGGGCGAATTTCTCAAAAACTCGATTCGGTGACTTCGCCGAATTTTCCGACAAAATTAGTTTCGGTCCGAATTGCTTCGGGATGAATCGCATTAAAAAACAGCTATTTCCAGGCTGCACAGAGCCTGCAGGGTGCTGTAGAACGTTGTGCCATGCTTAAATATGCAGAGGGAGCTTGGTTTGGTCTTCATACAATGTTGTGTTTTACTACGACACGCACATGACGGCCGCCGCTCTTAGAATCGCTTCACTATAAAATTCCCTGGGCACTGAAGAGGGCAAAACTGAACAAAAAACTAAAGCGGGAAAGTAGCCTGATAAAGTCATGGCAGCGACAGCTGGAAAAAAACAAGCTGAGGGCTCAGGTGGCAACATCAGTGACAGAGTGTGGAAGTGACGGCGGCAGCCACAGCAGCATGAGGTCAGACAGTGGCACAATGACATTCTGTAAGGTGGCAAAAACTGGAGTAGGCCACAGAGTGGCACAATGACACAGTGTGGAGGTCACGGCAGCAGCAGCATGAGGTCAGAGAGTGGCACAATGACACAGTGTGGAGGGCACGGCAGCAGCAGCATGAGGTCAGAGAGTGGCACAATGACATTCTGGAGGTGGCAAAAACAGGAGTAGGCCACAGAGTGGCACAGTGACACAGTGTGGAGGTCACGGCAGCAGCAGCATGAGGTCAGACAGTGGCACAATGACACAGTGTGGAGGGCACGGCAGCAGCAGCATGAGGTCAGGCAGTGGCACAATGACATTCTGGAGGTGGCAAAACAGTAGTAGGCCACAGAGTGGCACAATGACAGAGAGTGGAGGTCACAGCAGCAGCAGCATGAGGTCAGAGAGTGGCACAATGACATTCTGGAGGTGGCAAAAACAGGAGTAGGCCACAGAGTGGCACAATGACACAGTGTGGAGGTCACGGCAGCAGCAGCATGAGGTCAGGCAGTGGCACAATGACATTCTGGAGGTGGCAAAAACAGGAGTAGGCCACAGAGTGGCACAATGACACAGTGTGGAGGTCACGGCAGCAGCAGCATGAGGTCAGAGAGTGGCACAATGACACAGTGTGGAGGGCACGGCAGCAGCAGCATGAGGTCAGGCAGTGGCACAATGACATTCTGGAGGTGGCAAAACAGTAGTAGGCCACAGAGTGGCACAATGACAGAGAGTGGAGGTCACAGCAGCAGCATGAGGTCAGAGAGTGGCACAATGACATTCTGGAGGTGGCAAAAACAGGAGTAGGCCACAGAGTGGCACAATGACACAGTGTGGAGGTCACGGCAGCAGCAGCATGAGGTCAGGCAGTGGCACAATGACATTCTGGAGGTTGCAAAAACAGGAGTAGGCCACAGAGTGGCACAATGACAGAGAGTGGAGGTGACGGCGGCAGGAGCAACAGCATGAGGTCAGAGAGTGGCACAATGACACAGTGTGGATGTCACAGCACCAGCAACAGCAGCAGCAGCATGAGGTCATAGAGTGGCACAATGACAGAGTGTGGAGGTGGGTGGCAATACCAGTCCCTGGTAAAGATGGTTGGTGGCAGATGGAGAAACTGGCAGCAGATGTGTGGCATCAGGCGGGTGGCAGCATCAGAATAGTGGCTGAGGCAGGTAGTTTGAACCCAGACTCATTTCTCACAGTTTGGTTGAGGCGTCATGGCTGATGTAGTCTGCCGCCTAAGGCATTGGTGTGTGGAAATCCTGGCCAATCCACGGCTGATTCATCTTGACAAAGGTCAGTCGTTCCACATTTCCCGTGGACAAGCGGGTTCTCTTTGGGGTAACGATGGCCCCCGCCGCACTGAACACCCGCTCTGATGCCACACTACTGGCCGGGCAGGACAGCTTCTCCACTGCAAACTCGGCAAGTTGCGGCCACACATCCAGTTTGACTGCCCTAGTAGTCCAGCGGATCTTCTAACTGGGGTGGCAGAGTACTGTCCAAGTAGGCCACCACCTGTTGTTTCAGGGACTGCTCCAGGTCCTGCTGCTGCTGGCGACTACCCTTCTCACTAGGCGGGTGAAGGAAGCTGCTCATCAGTGACTCCAGACTTAGGTTGTTGCTGATGGAGCTGGTACTGCTCCTACCCCCCCACCTTCCCCCAGCAGCCGTGGCAGTAGTACGTGAGCGCTGAGGAACCCCCCGGTCAGACCTGTCAGAGGAGGGACGATGCCGCACATAGGCAGCGGCCAACTGACTACAGAGGATTTCCCTATAGTATTTGAGTTTGTCCTCCCTCTCAATAGCTGGGAAAAAGGCTCCCATTTTGGACCAGTAGCGAGGGTCCAATAGGGTGGAGAGCCAGAAGTCATCCCTCTGCCGGATGCTGACTATTCGGCTGTCACTAGCCAGGCAAATCAGCATGCTGCGGGCCATCTGCACATGTGACTCCGAGGGGCTCCCTGCCTCCATCTCCACTGTATACTGCCACGGTGCTTGCGGGTCATCTGCCTCGTCTTCCTCATCTCCATCTACCTCCTCCAGCTGCTCCTGCTCCTCCTCTCTTGTCACCTGGGTAGAAAATCCACTAATTTCACCAGACAATGCTTCTGCTCCAATGTCCTCCTCCTCCTCCATTTCAGTCCCCACCGGACTCATGTGGCCGCGAGATGTAGTCGCCACGTCTCCAGTCCCCTGCCCAGACAGATTTTTCAGCATCTGTTCCAGGACATGAAGCAGTGG
Organism: Phyllomedusa bahiana; assembly: GCA_025379985.1. Classification (NCBI taxonomy): domain Eukaryota; kingdom Metazoa; phylum Chordata; class Amphibia; order Anura; family Hylidae; genus Phyllomedusa; species Phyllomedusa bahiana. Next base: position 117,846 of record JAODAL010005398.1, on the reverse strand, counting down.
AATGACGTTATTCATCCCATAGTCCTGACTGACAAATAACGTCGCCTCCTCGAATGGCCTCAACAAACGGCAGGTGTCACGCATGAGCTGCCACTGGCTGACATCAAAGTTATAGAGGGGAGTAGTCCTGTCCGCCTGGATCATCAAAAAATCGTTAATGGCCTTTCTCTGTTCATACAGTTGGTCCAACATGTGCAGGCTGGAATTCCAACGGGTGGAAACATCGCATATCAGAGTGTGTTGGGGGAAGCCGTTCTGCTGCTGCAACTCGAGGAGGGTGTTCCTGGCTTTGTAGGAATGGATGAAGTGCATGCACAGTTTCCTGGCCATTTTCAGAATCTTCTGAAGCTCGGTGGAAGACTTCAGGAACCTTTTCACAACCAGATTGAACACGTGCGCCATGCAGGGCGCATGGACCATCCCTCCTCGGTGCAGCGTGGACACCATGTTCCTCCCATTGTCCGTCACCATGGTTCCGATTTGCAGTTTGCGCAGAGAAAGCCACACATCGATTTCTTGCTGCATGACGCGGAGCAGTTCCTCCCCTGTGTGACTTCTTTCGCCGAGCCAAGCCAGGTATAGAACTGCGTGACACCGCTGTGCCCTACACATGTGGTATGATGGAGCAGTACTTGTGGAGGCTGAGATGGTGGTGGCGGTGGAGGAGGAGGAGGCGGACATTGGCACAGGAGCCGCAGTTTGACAACGTGGAGGAGAAAGCGCCGTCTCCTGTCCAAGTTGTTGGTGTGCCTGAGCAGGAAGCACATTCACGCAGTGGGCTGCAAAGGACATGTACTGGCCCTGATCGTAGTTACAGCTCCAGACGTCCGCGCTGCCGTGCACCTTGGAACAAACCGATAAGCTCAAGGACTGGCCCACCTTCTGTTCTACATATTTATGAAGAGCTGGTACTGCCTTTTTGGAAAAGAAATTACGGCTTGGAACTCTCCATCTCGGCTCGGCACAAGCCATTAGTTCTCTGAACGGTGCAGAGTCCACCATTTGGAAAGGGAGGGACTGCAGTACCAACAACGGACAGGAGCACGGTCAGCTGCTGCACCTTAGGATGGTTGGACGCATACTGTTGTCTCTTTGCAATCGCCTCGCTGAACGACTGCTGGCGCCATGAGTAGCGAGGAGCAGGAGCATCTGGACCGGGAGATGATGGCAAAGAGAAACAGCTCCCTTCTGCAGAGGTGGTGGAGCCTTGACTGGCTGCAATGGCATGCGTGCCACTGGGCGCTGCTGCTGCTGTTGCTGCGGCGGCAGGATGGACCACCACATCTGAGCCACGTTTCTCCCAGGCCACTGGATGGTGACGCTGCATGTGTTGATGCAGGGCCATGGTGCCAACGTTAGCTCCCTGGCTACGCTTCACTTTCTGCCCACAGATTCTACATATACCCATATTCGGCTCCTCTGGTATCTTAGCAAAGAACTGCTACACCGCCGAGTAGCTGATTTTACCGCCAACGCTCTGCACTGAGTGACTACTACCGCCGCTGCCTCGTTGAGCCCCTGTGCCGCTACTTTCTTGGCCCTGCGAAGTGGGTTTTCTACCCCGTGGCCGCTTGGCTCCTGACCTCACACTGCTGCTACCCTGCTGACACACGGCCACACAACCCACTTGCTGGCTGCGCCGCTGCCTGACGTGCAAGCTGACGCCCTCTTCTCCCAAGTGCGGTCGTCTACATCATCATCTATTTGTGTTTCATCATCAGTGCTGTCCTCATCACAGGTCTTGGTATGCAGAGGCTGACCCCTCACAACATGACCTCCCATGCCACTCTCAACATCTATACTTTGCCGCCTACTGCAAGAAGCGGGGGAATTGGCCCTATTTCTTCGTTTGCCAAGTACTGCTGACTGCCCTCCTCAAATTGTTCATCCTCGCTATATAGTGGCGCTGAGCCCAGACCACATAGTAGAATCTCTGGCTGAGGGAAAACCCGGATGGACAGAGGCGGGTTGAGGACAGTTGAGGGCTGCTGACCCGCTCCCGGGCCATGCCAACTAGGGTTGTGTCTGACGTTCCCAAACCGACTCTTGGCTGGGGTTGTCAGAGGTAATCTGGGAGGACTTGGATGACCTAGTCAACCAATCAAGGACCATTGGGTTGCTGAACAACACACGGCCGCTAGATGACCGCGGCAGTTGTGGCCTCACCGAGTGACCCCTGCTGCGACATCCCCTTGCTGTGCTGCCACCTGGGCCTGCTCCAGGAATGTTTGTGCCTCTGCCACTCGCAGGGGAAGAGCCTGCCACCTCTCTGTCCCGGGCATACTGTTGTTCAAATGTACAGACACTGTTTTATGAAGTATCTGTATCTGATAAATACACACCCTGTATTTGACTCCAAATGACCCAGTAACAAGCTTGGGTAACCCGTGGATATAAATTGCGCGCCACAAATGGCCAGGAAAAATTTACTTGTATGTGCCGTTTAGAAACACTGTGTATTTTACTGAATGTAAAAGCACAAACAGGCTTAATTAACCTTCGGATATGAATTATGCTACAGGCAAAATGTCTTTTTTGGCGATGAAAAAGACGGTTTCTTTTACTAAGTACAACTGCAGAAAAATACTTAGTTAACCCTTGGATGTAAATTGTGCAAAAGAATTGAGCAGCCAAAAACTACCAGCTTTGTAGCGTTTTACAATGGCGTGTATTTTACGGTACACAACAAGAGAAAAACTTGTAATTAACCTTCGCTTGTGAATTATGCTACAGGAAAAATGTCTTTTTTGGCGATTAAAAAGACGGTTTCTTTTAGTCACCAACAGCAGAAAAACGCTTAATTAACCCCTGGATGTAAATTGCGCAAAAGAATTGAGCATCCAAAAACTATCAGCTTTGTAGCGTGTTACAATGGCGTGTATTTTACGCTACACAACAAGAGAAAAACTTGTAATTAACCTTCGGTTATGAATTATGCTACAGGAAAAATGACTTTTTTGGCGGTGAAAAAGACGGTTTCTTTTAGTCCCCACAGAAGCAGAACAACGCTTAATTAACCCCTGGATGTAAATTGCGCAAAAGAATTGAGCAACCAAAAATGAAGTGGTATTTGTATTGTAAAAACACTGTTTCTTTAAATGGATACAACAGGAACAGGCTTAGATCCCCCTCGGATATTCAATGTGCTGTGAGCAGATAGCATTAAAATGTATATGCAGCTGCAGTGGACGCACACTGGACTTCAGATCCAATACCCCACAAAATCAGAATTAGAACGTAAGAGAAGCAGTCTCTGAGACAAGCTGTAACACCCCCCAAAAATCGCTGTATAAAAATGAGTTCTTTAGTAAGAGATATCATAAGCAGCCGCGGCAGCACCTTTCCTACTCAGTACAGTGAGAGCGGTATGAGCTACCAGCGTCGCGCCCAGACTTATATAGTGCAGTGACGTCACAGAATCCCGCCAGTCTCTGATTGGCTTCATCTCTGTACATGTCATGCAGGCTACGCCCTTCTTCCTCCCAGAGTTCTTTGCCCCATGTAACGCCATGTGCTCACAGCCATTTTATCAATCAAAAACACGCTTCGTTCCCGCGATCACCCCAAACTTCGACTTCGTTCAGAATCGAAGTTTTCCTGAAATTCTAAACGAATGCCACTTCGTTAGAATCGATTCGCCCATCTCTAGTCCTAACCTGTGATTTCCTGGACGAATAGGGGACTGTATACCTTTGGTCTTCCTCTTGGTTGACTATTTCATTAAGATCACCTCCCACAATAATCCTGTCTGAGTGAATATGTAGAATTGTAATACCTCGGGATTTGGGAAATTGATTGGAGTTTCCATTAGGTTCAGAAACATTAAACAAATAGCAAGATGTTCCACTATGTGTGAAGGAGACATAAGACAACCACCCCTCTTGCTCATGAGGGTGAGATGCCAAAGAAAATGCAAAGTTCCTGTGAAACAGAGTAAGGACCCCGCCTTTCCTACCCATATTTTTTTGCATCTTCCTCCCACAGGTGGGTCTCCTGTAAAATGAAAATATCTGGACGTAGTCTTTTTAGATGTCTGAGCAGCTCATTCTTTTATTAAGTGAATGTATTCCTTTGATGTTCCATGAAATTATCTTCATGTAAAACTAGTAGATGGAAGGTAAAGTATCGCTGTAACGAGTCGGTGGTGTCAGTATGCACTGACCCACTGATCGCCGGTATATGGTGGATCCTCAGTGATCACCACGGGCAACATGGTATAGGGGGTGACGCATGATGACTGCCGAAGTGCCGGACAAGGATATCAGGTGCTTGTACAGGTGACAGGACACAGCAGGTGTAGCCGGAGGCAGGTCCCAGATGGGTAACGGACTTGGTACACCGGCAGGTAGTCAACAGGTAATGCATCGGTAGTGTACAGGTAGTGCACAGGTAACCAGCAGTGATACAGTAGCCAGAGGTCAAGTTCTATGTAGATGACAACAATGAATTGATGCTGGAGCAAGGGCAGGAAGTTCCTCTTGCAGCCACGGGTCACAGGTCAAGAGGCAGGTATTACGGACACTGTCCCTTTAAATAGCAGAAGACTGACATGCGCAAGCCCAAGAGGGCACTCATATGCACACTGACAGCCAGAGCAGACGAGTGTGAGCAGGATCCAGGACAGGTAAATAGGAACTGCCGGCAGACGCCAAAGCAGGGAAAGGAGCCGGGACAGGTGTGTATACACTAGCGGACACAGCAGAAGCGTCGGGGACCACCGCAGAAGCAGGGTCACAGCCATGCCTATGGCTCATAATGGAATCCACGACATGGACTGTGACAATCACCAATGATGGGCCCTGTGTCCGTAACCCACTCACAAGAGGAAATCAGTAGGGTCATTACTGAGACACTAAATAAAATCCCTAAACTGAAACAAGTGGAAATAGAACTGCAAAGATCGTGAAGCAACATGGATTGCAGAACATACAGAGAACAAGGTGCATGAAAGGTCTGTACGAACCTTCAATTAGCACTACAGGGGCTTCACTTTCTTTTCTCCCATCATAAGCCTGGGCCGGCATATTAGATCGGAGAACACAGTGAAAACTGCCTCCCCGAGAGCCCCCGGGCTGGAGGCAGATAACAGTACAGTGTAATAAAAGAACTAAAGAAGCGAAAAGAGAGTCACCTCTCAGTGAAATAACAGTGAGGGACCATTACCAGGTTTTCTATATGACATTTACTCACTTGTTCCTTGTCAGAGAATAGCCAAAGATCAAAACCAGAGTCATCTATCAATGCTGCAGGAGCGAGGTGAGCAGCTTCCTCTCCGTGCTTGGTGATTGGAACAGATTGGTGATGAGCTCATTCTCATGCTCTTAGGGTGTCATGGTTCCAGAGGAGATCTATCCGTTGAGGGATCTATCCCTTGGTGATGACAAGTCCAGATTTTTTTCTGCTGCTTGAGATGTGGAGAGGACCATTGTCTTGACCATTATCTTGATTCACCCTCAGGATAGTAGGCTTCTGAAACTGAAACCATATTTTATTCCTGCACAGGTAAGAACAGATTCTGCTGAAGCCTCTGCATTGTTTTCACCATTGTGGAGAAATCTTCTAAAAGCATAGTGGTAGATCCCCGAATAACTACAGGTTCCTGTTTCTTTCTGTGTGCATGCAAAATTTCTGTCTTGTCATTGAAATCATGGAATTTCATGATGACTTGACAGGATCTCACCCGTTCCTCAGATTTGCCTCCGCGCATGAGAGTGGAACCTGGGCTAACTGTGAGTTCTCTTTCAACCCTACAGGGGTGTTGAATGCTTAGAGCTTCAGGGACGTTTTTTAGCATATAGAGGAGAGCTCCGCCATGATAATGTCCTCTGCCAGGCTGACTAGCCTTACATTATTCCAGCAGGACTGGTTCTTTAAGTCCTCCACATGCTCTTCCAGATAAATCTGTTTGGCTAAGGTGGATTTTAACTTATTAGATAAAGTCCCGTTTGATTTTAAAGGGTATTAACTCTATCCTCTCACTCCTCCAATCTGGAGGTATGAGATTGTATCTCATTTTGTAGCTGGTTGAGGGAGTCCTGCAGAACATTCTGTAGTTTCTTATAGATCAGGAGCAATTCTCTTGGCAACTTCCACTGCAAGCCTCTTATAGTCAATCTGGATTTAGGTGTCCTTCTGAGCAAGTGACAGTATATCGATATCTAGGGAGTCCGAGTCTGTCGGCTGTGTTTGTGTGAGAATGGGTGTCACCGTGAAGCATCCCGCATGGTCGAGCACTAAGATTCTGCCTGAGACTTCTGCCCGTTCTTATTAAACACCCCTCTGTAGAGGTGGAGGAGTTTTCGTCCGGTTTCGGACAAAAATCGGTGTCTAAGATGGTAGAAATGGCTTGATCTAGGCTGAGTGCCTTAGGAGCTAACACTGACACCTGCTTACACACTGAGCACCAGAACCGGAAGCCCAAGGGGATAGATTTAAGGTATATTTTGGATGAAAACTAGTATTGTGCAAAATGGTGTTACCTGCGGTGGGCTTCCTAAAGGTATTGGTAATAATAATGTCGGTTGGTATGAGTTCCTCCTCAGTGTGTAGGAAGCGCAGACTGGCCCATGCCTTTATTACACACGCAATGGATATGCACACTGCTTTCAGGGGCGTGGTTAAGTTTCTTTGTTTCTTGCATCTGTCAGGAATGTGGCACTAGTTGATTGGTTCTCCAGATATGGTCATGGTTTTCACCCAGATCCATTGTGCCTGATGGTGGGGTGTGGTCCAGGAAGTAGGCGCCATCTTGGAGTATCTATGCTGTTTCAGCTAAGCTTATATATGTGTAATAATGATTTGCAGCACAAACTTCATTAGAAAAGTATTAGAAAAATTTATAGAAAAATATGTTTCCCTTCACAATAGTTTGGCCAAAATTCTTTTAATTGAAAACAAGAAAGGAAATAGGGGTAGGTCCCAAAAAATGCAAACTTCAGATTATTTTTGTATTTTAAAAAAAAGGGGACGTAGCAGGCATACTCCCTTTCTAGATGAGGAGAAGGTCATCTATGTACTCCCTACCGTCTTTTGGATTCACAAAAAAATGTCTGGTGTAGGGGTCTTTTCCCTCCCATCAGGATTCACTAATTTTAAAAGTGGGGGGTGAATTTTTAGCCCCCTTTAAACACTCTTTGATTTAGATACATTTCATCATGAAACAATAGAACTAAGGGTCTTTAGAAAATGTTTTTACCCCCATAGTAAACATCCAAGTCTGGGGAACATGTACTAAATTTAGTTAGATAAAAAACATGGCAAAGGGGGGCCCTTGAGTAGATGCTGGTATACATGATTCCCTTTGCATTTATCCAAAAAATCATTTTGACATTTTTGTCAAAAAAACAAAAACTCAAAGAACATCCTTGGTGCCCCTGAAGGACCCGGGAACTTGCTGGACCATGGCTTATTAAAGGCCCAGCATGGCAAAACCCTTTTTCCCATAAAGGTCCTGTACCGAGACTTTTGGGTCTTTTGGGAGGAGAAAGCATTGTGGCTCAAAGGGAAAAACCCAATATAAAAATTGGTGTGAAGGATTGTTACAGTCCGGATAGCGAGAGAACTTTACTCTTTTAGAGAAAAATTTTAGATTTAAACGAAGTCGATAAGAATCACCTCTGGGATGCTGAAAATCAGACAACATAGCAGCATGGGTGGAACAATTGCTTTGTTCATGAAAGCATAGCAAACCCAAAAAAGTTCAGGTTCGTTTCAAACTCGCATTTAAAACCCCCCTTTAAAAGCCATGGGAAAAAATTTTTCAGGTCAATTTTTTATACAAACGGGTGAGGAAAACTGAAAATTAAACCACCCAGAAGAATAAACTGGTTTACTTTGGAGAAAATTTGGGCTCAAAGATGACAGTAAAAAATTCAGAGGCTAAAATATTTAAATTTTCCTTTAAATGGCTAACTGAAAAGATAGGACATTTGAAAAGCGGAGCAAGCTATAGGAGGGGGCAGGGGAGCACTGCTACGGGGCCCCCTGCACCCTGAGGGGCCCAAAAAAGCCACTTCGCACATAAAAACTAAAATATTAAAATGGCACATGGTAACGGGCAGGAGCCCTTTTTCCACTTTTTGCACCCCGGCCCAAGAACATGTCATTTGTGGTGGCACAAGAACATCCCAACAGGGAAATTGTGGGGGTTCAGCGGGCCCGGGGGCTTATTTAAAAAGGGGGGGCATTGGTAGCCAGGGCTCCCAAATCAGAAACTTTTTACTGTTTCGGGGGCCCCTTTCACCCTAAATCAAAGGGGGGCCCCAACCCTTTTATTAGCCCCTTTTTTTAACATATCAGTGGGCCCCTTTTTAAATTAAAGGGCCCCTGACAGGACTACCCTAAAAGGCATCTCTGCTAGTTTTCCAAGTGCCATTTTTCCCTACCATGTCCCTTTTTATGTGTCAAAGGGGCTTTTGGGGCCCCCCCAGGGTACAGGGCAAACCCTAAAATGGGGGGCTACCCCCCCCCGGGGGGGGGGGGGGGGGGCCCAAATGGGCAATCGCGGCATACTCCAAACCGGGGGCCCCATTCCAAAAAAGGGGGCCCCCTGAATGTTAAAAAACAGGGCCAGTAATGGGTGGGGGGGGCCCCTTTGATTTGGCTTTATGGGCCCTGAAAAGGTTAATTTGATTTACTTAAGGCCCGACTGACTGATGACGATGAAAAAGAAGACTTTATTGGGAAAGTGTATTTAAAATTGCCCAAAAGACGGAAAAATTTTTTCGGCTTTACATCGGGAACTGGGGGAAACAAAAACGGCAGAGATCCCGCTTGAATTTTTTTTTGATAAAAGTCAAAAAATCTACCTTGTGAGGGGAAAGGGTGAATCCGGGGTTTTTCATTAACACCCCCCAGCTGAAGGTGGGGGTTCAAGATAACGCGACCGCTTGGCAAAGGGTAAAACCTATGGGTTCGAAACAAAACTCCGGCCATTCATCCAGTTTTTGGGCCCTCCAAAGTTGAATGGGTCCAGTCAAAACCCCCAAAAAATCGGGGGTTGACCGCAGGTATAAGGAACCCTAAAACTTAAGGCGGTTTTTGTGTTCTGAAAACTTCCATTGCCCCGCAGGCCCTTGGTGAGGTTTGGAAAACCCCTCGATTGCAAATGTCAAAACCCGGGGGGTTCCCCCCAAAACTGCCTGCTGCGGGTACTTGCCCTTTTTAAATGCTTTTCCCCCAATGCTGATGTTTTTCCCCCCGTGAATTAGAAAAGTGAAAAAAAGGGCGCAAAAGAAAGTCCCTTTTTAGTGGTCCCCGAGCCCTGTCACAAAATTTCCCGCAAATTTTTTTGTTTAAATTTTTGTGGGGGGGAAGGAAATTGCTCACTTAATCTTTAAAAATGGGGTCAAGGAAGGTGGGCCCCCCAGTAATATTTTTTTATTTTCATTGCCCGATTTTGGAACCGTTGCGGGAATTAGCATCCAAGCCTCATGTGTTAGATGCTGCGGATCTCGGGGCACTAACCCCGAGCTTTTCCCCCCCTTTTTTAATCTGGCCAACCTCCCTTTCCACCCAAAAGGTAATCGGGGACCGGTGGTGTCCACCCCTGGCCTCCTCATCCCCCTACCCTTTCCCCATCCTGACCCACCAATCCCTGCAGCCTCATCACCCCCACTCCGTGATTGAACTGCCGTCCGCCCCCGCACACCCAACCCCTGACCAAAGAAAACCTATACAAATTTGAAGTCGGGCCCCTTTTACATCCTAAAAAGCGACCTTCTACATCCACAGTGATTAAAAGGGTCAGTGTCTGCCTTCTCCTCCCTTCCCCTGCTGGGGCCCACTGCCCTAGGTGCCTAACAGTTGTTCCAAAAAAATATACCAAAAATGATCAAACTGACAATGCCATTGTGAGAAATGACCATTTTGGTTGGGCCTTTTTTTGGGGGCCCCAAAGAAAGGTCAAAAGATCCTTTACCTGCCTCCCCTCTCCCATAGGGCCCAAAAATCCAAGGTCCGCAACACTCTAATCAGGGCCCTGCAAAAATTTCAAAAATGCATAATGGCATTACACGGGTACCACAAATCTGGGCATTTTGAGGGGGGAATTCCCCGATGCCGGGCCACATAAACATTCAGACGATTGAGGGAAGGCTTAGTAATCTCCAGTCATGCTGAAGCATGGGAAAACACCAAAAGTGGAGCTAAACCTCAACCTTTCCCACAGACAGTAAAGACTTTGGTACGCTTGAGAAATTTGGGCACAATCATTCATGCATTGAAAAGGAAAGGGATGTGCGTAAGTCTACCGATCCAAAAGGCAGAAAGGGAAATTTCCCGTTGTTGCAAACCATTTTGCCGGGCACAGGTTTTTAGCCCCCAGCCACGGTGGGTCTATTGGCAGAGCCGTCCCACTCTGACCTATTTTGTGGTCTACAAGACAAATACTCTTCCACAAATTCATGTTTTTACATGCTGTGCCTTTCATCTAGGGTGCTTAAACTCTTTATATTTTTTCCCTCTACTGACACGTTAAAAGCAAATCCGGCATATGAGTCGGTCTGAAAACTGAGGCTTGACGAAAAACCCCCAGGCTTCACGGGTCCGGACCCTTTTCGACTGTAAAACCATGTACCGGTTTCCACTGCCACCACTGACCACAGCGGGGAGAAATGTCAGGGGGACTTGTGCAACCGCCCTCTCCCTTCTGAGGCCGGACCCACACGGGACACTAAAAACACCCCTCCGTCACAATGATGCCTTGCCGCTCGCTCAAAGACCACGTTGGGATCTGCAATGTCATCATCACCACAGTGCTTCCATTCCTCAAAGTCTACATGCTAAACCTGGGGGCTAAACCACAGGCACTGCGGGGCATTGCTGACCCCCGGGAAATTTCTGGCGAAGCCCCACTTCCTTCTACTTCTCTAGGGCCACGATTGGGCGTCACAGCAACAAAAAACAAACCCCTTTTTGCCTATTATCTTTTTAAATCCTTTTGACCCCACCCCATTTTCCGAAATGCTATTCAAATATGGATTTCTCAGTGCTTTGTAAAATGGATTTTGGGCATTTTGGCTCGGTTCGCTTCAGCTTGACTTGAGAGGTGAAATTTTGTGGGCCCTGACTGAGAAAAAAGGAGGGAAAACTCTGGATGTAGGGTGTGTTAAACACTGAAGAACAGTTGTTTTATGCTCTTCGTATGAATTCACAGGGAACCCCGCAACGATGACAGGCCTGACTCCCCCCACTGACATGGCTCACTTGTGTATTGTTCAAGCCCTGAAAAAGGGAAAGCCCCTTTTTCACCTTTTACTCCACGCTAGCCCCCATTGCCGCTTACCCCCTCTAGTTCTCTCCATTCTAAACTAAAATAAAAAGCAAAGATTTGGTAATGGCTGTTATGCATGAACTCACCCCCAAAAACGGAAAAATAACTTTTCTTTAATCGAATAAAGATGGGAAAGAGCCGCCCGTGAACAAAACTCCCCAACTTTGCGTCTTTTATTCCCAACTTTCTTACCCCCCCAACTAACAAATAGCACTTTTTCCCGTCTAAAATCGCTGAGAAATCTTTGTGCCTCATCAGCAAGCAAGCAGACAGAAGCAGCCCAGTACAAAAGGGTTTAACTGAAATGGGATTCACAAGGGAATACAGTGAAATATAATATAACGGGAAATCATGTAAAATTTTTAGCAGCCATTGAGAGCCCTACAAACTCAGCTGACATTTTTAACATCCTTTTGCTCTGCCCCGGTTTGGGGTTTGGCCATCAAAATCGGAAGCAGCTAAAAATGAAACAAAAAAAATTTGTTCAAACCACTGTCGAACAAAAACGGGAACCCGTTCGATCAACACTACTCGGCCCAAAAAAGGGAAAGCCATAAAGGGAGCGGGTTCTTTTAGGGCCCAAAATTTTGTAATTCAGGGGGTTTTCCCCCCCCAACCCAACCGGGTCTATAAAACAGTCGTAAACCCGGATCTAAAATTGGCAACCAAAGCCCCCCCTCCTTTTTTACTTTTTAAGAAGGGGTCGTTGGGCCCTTTTTGTTTTCCCAAAAAGCAAAGAATTTTTTGGCGATGGAAACTCAAAAATTTTTGCTGCAAAAAAAAGGAATGGGTTAAGTTATAAAAAAAATATAAACTTTAGGAAACATAATCCTACTGAAAAACTTTCTCCCGGGCCGGGAAATTTGTCAACTCGGGATATTCTGCCCAAGTTCATGTGGAGGGAACTTTATGGGGGGAGGAACAGTTATTTTTTAAAGCAAAAAAAAGAAAATGTTTGGAAGGATAAGATTCCTGTAATGTATTGTGGGAGGTTTTGAGGGGAAAATTATCTTTGATATAGAAAGGGCTAAACCGTAATAGGAGGGTATTTTATTAGAAAACTGTTTTTCCACCCTGGGCTGAACTGGGACAAAAACATTTTTTTGGGTTTGTAATTAATAATTAAATTTAAAAATAAAAGTAAATTTTTAGTCAAACATTTTTTTTATCCTGTGTGTTTATTTTTGGTTAATTTTTTTTTTTTTGTATTTGTTTTTTAAAAAAGTTTTTATTATTTTTAAAATGCTAACGGGTTTTTCTTAGAAGGGTTTCATAATTTGATTGGGGTTTCTACTAGGGCTTAAAGGGGGGAGGGGGTTTGTAACACACTTTTGGGATCCCCCGGCATTTGGGGAAAAACCCCAAGGGAAATAGAACAATATTTAGGCTCCCCAAAACGTCAATCATGACATCAATATGTCTGCGCTAGTATCACATAAAAGTTTGAACGCCCCCCCTGGGTTCTGGGTAATACTCCCATTTTTTTGTGCTGTGCTCTTTTCCTTTTTTTCTCTAACCGGGAATATTTTTAAATTTTTTACCCTGCTGGTTTTTTTATGCACCCCCCAAAAAATCATTTTTCCCCAAAAGGGGAAAATTTTTCCCGCAATTTTTCCAAAACAACTCTACCCGATATGGACTGGGAAAAATTTTTTATAAACCGGTCAGAGATTTTCATTTTAACTTGGGCCCTTTTTGGGTTTAAAAATTTCCCCTATTAAATTTTAAAAATTGTTGTTTAACTTTCCTAACCCCCCGACCCCAAAGGCCCCTCATGTTTTGTAAATTTTTATCAAACAGTTTTTTGGGTGGTTTTAAAATCCGTGAAAAATCCAGGTGTTGGAACACAAAGGTTGCTTTTTTAATTTAAAAAAATTTTTTTCATTCTGGTGACTTTTTCAGCACGGTTCCCAAAATTTTTTTACAAGTACAATTCCCTTGTGTCAACCAATGTGATTTTAAATGTAAAAGATTTCCCCCATTCCCGAACATGAAAAAGGGGTTCTCTCCCCGTGTTAATTCTCTTGTGTGTTTAAAAAGACCCTTTATTTCTCTGTAAAAAAGTTCCCAAAACTCGAACATGAAAAAGGGGTTTTTTTCCTTTTGGGCTTCTCTCATGTGTAACTAATTTTGCTTTTTAGCTGTAAAAGATTTCCCACATTCTGCACATGAAAAAGGGTTTTCCCCTGTGTGACCCTTTTTCCCCTGTGTAAATAATGTGCTTTAACTTTTAAAAGATTTGCCCCCAAACTGCACATGAAAAGGGGGTTCCCTCCTGTGTGAATTCTCCATGTGTAACAAAAATATAATTTTTTTTGTAAAAGATTTTCCCCATTTCGCCCCATGAAAAGGGCCTTTTTCCCCCCTGTGTGAATTCCCCTGATTGTAACAAAAATGAAATTTGTGGTAAACTGGGGTTCCACAATTTAGGGAAAATAAAAAGGGTTTTTCCCCTGTGTGGGAAATTTTCTATGTGTAACGAAAACATCCTTTTCTGTGTAAAAAAATTTTCCCCCATTCTGGGAAAATGAAACAAGGGTTCTTTCCCCGTTGAATTTTTCTGGTCTTTAAACCAGATTGATTTCTCTGGGAAAAATTTTTCCCCCTTCAGCACACAAAAAAAAAGGGTTTTTCTCCTGGTGAGTTTTTCTCATGTTTAAATAGATTTGGGTTTACCCTGTTAAAAAATTTTCCCACATCTTTAACATAAAAAGGCCCTTTTCCCCTGTTGACTTCTCTGTGGGCTTACGAGCTTTGCTTTAACCCGAAAAGATTTTTCCCCCATTCTGAACATGAAAATAGCCCTTTTCTCCTGTGGGGACTTCCCCTCATGTTTTTAACCAACTTGCCCTTTTTATGTAAAAACTTTCCCCCCAATTTTGAAAATGAAAAAGGGGTTCTCTCCTTATGAATTCTTCTGGTAGTTTGGACAAATTGACGTTGACCCCCAAAGGGAAAACTTCTGGGGACCCCCAAAAAAAATCTTTTTTCCCTCTTCTTGGCCCGTACTTATGGGTAACATCTTTTAGCCAAAAGACGGATTTTTCATCAATGGGGGTTATATTACAGGGCTGCACTTGTGATAACCATCCCGTGAGCCCCGAAAAGGTTCCTCATGATTTGGGGGGGAAAAAATTTAAAAGGTCTGTACTGTACATCCTGGGTTTTTCCCTTTAGGGTATTTTGGGTTTTTTCCTAAGAGTCGGGACAATATCTTCTTTTTACGTTTTAAAAATTAAATGAGGGCTTGGGAGTTTTTCCCTTTAGAGATCTTACAGAAATTGTTTCTGTTTAAAAAAAAAAAAAAATTTTGATTTTTTTTTTTTTTAAAACCCCAAAAATGAAATATTTTAAACATTTTAAAGCCAGGAAAACTCCTGCATTTTTTAGGGAAAAAGTTTTTTTCAACATGCTGGTTTTTCCCCGGGCTCACAGGCCATTTTTCAGTCTGTATCCTCAGCGGGGGGGGTTTCTACAGAAAGGGTTGAAAAAAAAAAAAAAAAATTTTGGAAAAAAAATTTAAGTCCCTTTTCTCTGACAGGGGTCAGGAGGGTTGCTATCTGTTACAAAAAAATTACAGATAAACAATAGTTAAAAGGTAAAACTTTCCCAAAAAAAGGAAGATCCCAAAGGGCTGCAAAAGAAAAAATGCAGGGTCGGGTCCCCTGGAATGATGCACCATAATACGACAAAAAAATAAAGGTGCTCACCTTTTTTTGCGCTGTACAAATATAAAGGTACAGCGCGCTTTTGGGTTGAAAATTATTGTCCGATGTTTCTGGAAAAGCAGGGTCGGGCCAACTCCCGCTGTAGGAACCACGAGGACGCCACCGGGGGTAGAAGGGGGGAAAAAGCTGGGATCAACCCAGGAAAAGGAGCCCCCCGAGCTAAAAAAATAGGAGAAAATTTGAAACTAGAGGGCTAGAAAAAAGAGGAGCCTATTTGCCCCCGGAAAAAAAGTTATTGAAAAAGGTTTTTTTTTCTTTTTCAACGCGTTTCCCGGGCTGCACCCCGCTTCATCAACAGTCTGATGAAACGGATTGCATTTCCCCGAAACGCGTTACATATAAAAAAAAACCTTTTTCCCTTTAAATTTTTTTTCCCACTTTAAAAACCTCCTCTTTTTTGTCAGCCCCTAGTTTTTAATTTACTCCTATTTTTAGCTCGGGGGGGCCCCTTTTTTCTATGAAACCACTATCTTCTCCCTAAGTTACGGTAAAGAGATGCTTTTCAGTCCTCCAGCACTGTCCCTTTTTGTTTACTGCAGCAATTTTTTTAAATCGAATTAGTTTACCCAAAAGGGTCACCCTGGAGTGCCTCCCCCCCAATTCTTTCTGTCAGCTAATAAAAACAGAAGTTTTTCTTTTTGGGTTACCATGAAACCTTGGGGTGATAAAATGTCTTTCTTGTGACTAAAGTAAAACCCTAAAGTTATTTTAACAAAGCTAATGAGCACCCAGAAAAACCCCTTTCCTAGTCAGTACCATGCAAAATTCCCTGTGGCTCCTCAGTTTTTTAAAGGGTGTGATGGGCTGCTCACACATATCCCCGGGGGGAAAAGGGGAAAGGGGACATTTATGACAAAAAACAGTCTGCATAGGCGCGGGGGAAACTTTTCACCGCACATTAAAATTGATCCTCTCTATGGGCAAAGGGTTGTTTTCTCCATGAGTCATGTTTTTGCTTCATGGAAGGGTTTGGGACTTTGGCATGTGAGGTGAAAAAATACAAGAAAAACCCCCTGAAACCAATGCGGGAAAAAACCAAGCGGTGGTGGAACATTATGTCGGGGCAAGGATTTTGGGTTTTTTTCTGGCCCACTCCCCGGGTGGAAAGGGTGCCCACACCTTAATTTGGTTATAATTTACTCTGGTGATCCAAATACCCATAATGCTGTTTTTTCCCCCCTTTGCTAGAATGTCTGACATTGGTTAAAAGACATGACCAAGACCCCCAAGACTTACCCGGCCCTTAATTCCCAGCCCCCATTGAGCTGTGATGGGAACCTGGATGGTGAATTTTGTTTTATGGACCCCCACACTATGGGATCAGTCCCTCCATATCCTGGAAAACCTACCAGCCTTTATGGGTCATTCGCCGTCTGTCTCGCTGCGTCTGTGCTTCAGGGAAGGGAGGGCTTGAAAGGAGGTGAAAAATACGGAGAATAAACACCCTGCAAAATGCGGAAAAACAAAAAAGCTGGTGGCGGCAGCATTATGGTCTGGGCAAGGATTTCTGGGTGTTTTCTGGACCACTCATCCAGGTGGAAGGTGCCCACACCTTAATTTGGGTAGATTATTTTCTGGAACCCCAAATCCTCCTGTGTGACTGCACCCTTAAAATCCTTGTAAACACTGTAACGTATAGTGACACAGTACAGGATTCTGCTCTACACTCACTCATCACTTTTATCCAAAAACCCGGGGACTTGAAAAATTTCTGAGACGACAATTTGTCTGACAATCAGGTCCCCCCTCTCCCCACACATCGGGCCCCTTCAATCCCAATGGGGCGCATTTTAAATACAAGGGACTCTTTTTTTTTTTGTGACAATTCATCTGGCATAACCAGATATCATGGAAAAAGTGCACTTTTTCCAGTAACTAGGAGGGGACGATGAGGTCTTAGGGCTAACGGCTGCAGTCACCAGGTCCCATGTTATAAGCACCCTTTTGGATGTGGGGGGAAATAGACAAGCGAGGTTTTTCCCCCAAAAATCTGTAAAAAAGGGTTTTCCCGGGACCGGGTACCAAATTCACAAAAAGAATTCGGGGTTTTTCTGGGGAAAGGGGGCCCTAATAAGTGGCCCCTGAAGCAGACCCCAACTCTCCCAGAAACCTGCAATAAGTGTCCATAATTATAGAAGGGGAAACCTTTTCCCCTCAGGTTTTATTAAGCTCCCAAATTCTGACCTTAAGGGTGAAATGGATTTTCTTTTTTGCCCCCAGATCCCTTTTTATGTACCCTGACTGTAGGTAAAGTGGATCACTAATGTCCTCAGATCCCGGGTCAGTGCAGATGTTCTTTTCAGCGGTGAACCCCAAAAAACCCCATCTTAAGCCTCATTACGCAGGCCCATAGAACGCCCTTTAAAAGAAGTCACCCCCTCAGGCCCCGCACCAGGTATAACACAGGGTCCCCAAGAAGCCTCTGAATTCATTTCTTTTCCCTGTGGTCCCATCTTCTGGGATCTCCTCCTTCACGTCCTCATCCCGGGTCATCGCTCCTCATCTTTTCTTCTTTAGCCCCCACTTTAGTATCAGTCAGTCTTTTACCCTGAGTGAAATATGGAACAATTCATACAGCAGACAGACACATAAAAGCCCCCAAATTCTATACCCCCTGTGCGCAGGGGTCCCCACCCCGTTACAGATTGTGTATGGGCTCATCTACCCGAGGATTTCCCCGGGGTCCCTTCTGCTTCATCCCCAACCCTTTAAAATAATCAGATTTTTCCCCCCAAAGAGACAAAACCCTGAAATAAGTAGGTTGTTCCCTTCGGGCATATTTAGAAGGGGCTTCAGCTCCCTTACCTGATATTCTGTGGGACATTTCTCTCTGGAAGTCCTGGAAACGGGACGGGGACATCTCTCTGTGGGTTTTTCCTACGGATCCCTCTGTAGGGGGCACACAGTGACGGTACATAGCTGCCGTTACCTGTCTATGACGTGTATCAACTGCTCATCAAATTCAATTTTTGAGAAACAGACAGAGAAAGGGGGATAGAAGGAGATTGGGGAGTGCGTCACTCCCCGCTGTGCTCCTCTCACTTTGTGATGTCAGCGGCCCGGGGACCTCCCTCAAAACCTCCCGGTACAGATCCCTGTGCCCATGTACTCCCACTCCTCCATGGGGAACATAGACCGCACCGACACCTTAAAAAGGGAAACCCGACAACACAAGGATCATCTTTTTCCGCCCTCACCCCTTGGGTTTTTGTATAATGCCCCCATTCCCCCCACTTCTCATCATCCAGACCCTTTCCCCCTGTGTTATGTATAAAGTCCCAGCATTTTCCTTACCTCTCATCATTCAAACCCATAACCCGTGTTATTTAATGTCCCAGCATTCCCCTCACTCTCATATTCAGACCCCAACCCGTGTTATGTATAATTCCCCCGCATTTCCCCCCATCTCTCATCTCATCCAGACCCTATCCCTGTGTTATTTTAATGTCCCAGCATTCCCCCCCTTCATCATCCAGACCCATCATCCCCTTGTTAGTTAATGCCCCAGCATTCCATCACCTCTTCAGTCAGCAGCTCGTGATCCTGGTGGTCAGTTCTAGGATCTTCTGTATCAGTGTATGTGGTGTAGGCTCGGGGCTCTGGGTGCTGCTCCGTCCTCCTGACACACGGGGGGCCACACACTCCCCAGACGACTTCACTACTGTGTAATCCTGTGTATGGGGAGACACTGATCACTACATAGATTATAAGACCCCTCACCTTTCCCATCATTCACCTGTTACTGATAGAGAGAAGAGCGAGGTCATGGGAGACTCTCACCTCTCCAGTTACCAAGTAGATGATCTCCAGGGTAAGGTCTAATATCCTGGGGGCCCTGAGATCTCCGTCCTTATCCATCTTTGGGGGGTCATTGGTGAAAAGGGCCATTGTCTTTAGCTGTGAGAATCCTGGACTTGAGGAATCTGAAGAAGATGAGGAGGATAGAGAGCAAGATCACACTGTATATACACCTCTATTCTGTACATATATATACCTACACTATAGTGGATACCCCGTCCCAGGACAGAGACTGTAACAGAAAATGAAGCCATTTAAGGGCCGAGTTCTTCTCCCAGTACAATGACTGCAATATCTATCTATATGTATATATTGTCGTAGCTTAATAATGCTGTTTAGATGTTGATCGGGTTTTCAAATTAAAAATCAGTTGGAGGTAAAAATATCCAGGTCTATTCAATGCAAGCATTGTGAGACACACAGCATATATAACATCATCATTGCATATGCTCAAGAATGTCTGCCCATCCTACTGCAATTCATGGTTTTATAGCCCCCTTCTGCAAGAATACATTTAGCCAATCAATTTAAAACATAGTTAGTCTCTTATACACTGGATTAAAGTTTAATTTCCATATGGCCACCTCCTTACTCACTGAAACAAAGAAACTTTATTCCTTTAAATGGCTATACCTCCAGGCCATGTGTTTCCAACTATTGGAGGAGGGGGGGGGGAGGAGCTATGACTATTAACATTCCAAAGACCTGATTGTTTTTCAAACTTTGATGAAAAGGATACAAAGAGTATATACAAAATTATTTAAATATAAAACTATAAATATTACCCTCACAATTCTCCCCCTTTGAGCAGATATGTGTGATCAGATCAGTCTTTAGGTTTTTCTGAGTACATTCTCATGCAGCTAACCTGAATTGCCAGACTTCCTAGTAACATGCTTCTTTTTTTTCCGCTACCTTACCCTATGCTGGATTCCTCAAAAAAAAAGATCACTTACACATATTAAGCTCATCTAACATATTGAGGCTGTTTATGCCCTGAAGAGAAGATATTATATTCTCACAAGTCACAACAAGATATAACTATCTTCTTCTTTTAGTGCTCTACGGTGAGCACTAAACATTTAATACACACACATTATTATGAGCAGTACACCTTGTATAACCATCTGTAATATCCCTATCAGCTATCCACTTAGGCCTCTAAACCAATTTGCTAGATTTAAAAATGACAACATATCACCCCATAATGAGTCCTTCTTCACTTGGTTTTGCTTTCTCAACCATTCATCACTTAGGGCGACATGTATGAACGGGCTTTTCGCCCGATTTCTGGCGTATCCTGCGCCTCCCCGGCCCGAATCCGCTGTCGAACGCGGGTATGCAGTGTTAGGCGCAGCGTTCGCCACTTTTGGCTGTGCCTCACATGAAGGGGCGGCAATGAGCGTGGTGTGGGCGCACTGTAGGCGTTCCAAGGCGAGACGCGGCGCGCTCGAAAACTCCGAGGCATGTACGATCGCGAGTCGGCAAAGTGAGGCGCAATGCAGCGCTTGGCAGCTCCGACAGTCAGACCTGGTTGATTCTGGTCTAAATGCTCCGGCGGAGGCGAAGTGAAGCGAGAACGGAACATGCGAGGAAACATAGAAGATCGCAAGAGAAATCTCGGCTCTCCGCTCCGTGCAGCAGGAGTTTGATTCCGAAAAAATCGCCTTTATAAAGGCGTAAAACATTCTCAGAAAAAGAGCTCAAACCTCAAAAATAAAAAATAAATAATAAAAAAAACACTTTCCAAAAATCTAGACCGGCACAATATCAGGAATTAGGATATTAGAAATTGCCGGGAAATACAGTAATTCAAATTCTGAAAGCTGTTCTCATTGGTCGGCAGAATAGGCGGGACAGTTTAAAATATAGTAAAAATGCAGAAAACAGCTGATTAGCTGAGCTAGCGGGGACTTGGCTCTCCCGGCCAATCAGAATAGGAGCGACAGGGACCCATTATAACCTATGGAGAAATATTGACCAATCAAATTCAAAGGCGGGACAGTTCAAAATACAGTAAAAATGCAGAAAAGAGATGATTGGCTGAGCTAGCGGGGACTTGGCTATCCCGGCCAATCAGAATAGGAGCGACATGGACCCATTTTAACCTATGGAGAAGTATGGACCAATCAAATTCAAAGGAGGGACAGTTCAAAATACAGTAAAAAAGGCAGAAAAGAGCTGATTGGTTGAACCCAGGCGGCAGATATGAATCCACCAATCATATGTAGTGCGTCTATTTCAAATGGAGAAAGAAGGGCGCGATAGAAGGGCGACCTAAAAGTTATTACTGTGTTGTGGATGGGAACAAAGGTTTTATATATATGTGTGATCCTTTGTGTCTTATTAATGTATTAGTTACTATATACTCACATATACATGTATATATAAAATTTATTTTATAATATATATAAATATATATATTTTTATATAAAATAGGCACATACCTATATAATACAGCATGTAAAAGCTATAGGTATATCTTTTGTCATTAATGTGTTAAACAAAATGGCCACCTGTAGTAGTTTGTATAGATCGTCATGTAATAAAAGATGGCGCCTCTTCAGAAGTTACACCCTGTGTCCAAAGCATTCCAGAGCTGTAAAGGAGGGTCTAGAGTTTAAGGACGTGCCAATGGGCCCCTTACACCCAGTGCATGTGATGCCTCTTATCTACTAATTTGAAAAAGGGTATAAAAAAAACAGAATTTTGTGAATAAAGCAGAAAGCACTTTCATAGCAGCAAGGCATGTTGCGATTTGTTTTCTCGGTGCACCCTTTGTTATTTTTAAGATAATTTGGACCCCCACAAGGACAGAATAGCCCCTTTGCTGCTGTAGCATGTTCATTGGTTAATTGTAAGGTCACGCTGACAGGCAACAAGTCGGCACATGCTATTGAACCTATGACCTGTCAAATTAACTCCTTGTGGGGTATTTTCTGTTTTATGTGTATTGAATGTTTTGGAGCTGCTTGAAAGCAGAGCTGGGACGCAGCGTGTTTAAGGCAGCTGAGAACAGGGCATAAAAGCTTGGTGGTTTATGAGAATCTCCCCTGGGAATATAACAGGGGAGTTCTAAGTCTCTGCGGTGGAGCGGTAGACTGTTCAGCTGGCTTGGGGGAAAAAAAAAAAGAAAGCATCCTGTGATTAAATTGAGAATTCATTTGATGGTGGAATCATGAATTCAGGCTTTCTTTGGTGAAGAGGAAAAGCTGAGCACAGCTGCATGAAATCGGTTTCTATGACATTCAATACGAGTCTGTCGTGTGTGTCCTGAGAAACGTAAACATGTGATTGTAGAAACAACGAACTACGAAGAAGTTTTGGTATGTGAATTTAGTGAACAGCGCCATCTGCTGGTTTTAGAGGGAACTAAGAATGTTAGATAAGAGTCTCATTGTTGATAGGAAGAAGTAAGTGAAGTAGTCTGAAGAATTTGCAAGTAGCTGAAGTGTGATTTAAGACCTCAGAAAGCTTTTGAGAAAAAGAGGATGGAAATGTCTGAGGGTTGATACAGAAAGAAGGTAGATTGAAGGATTTTGGAATGTTTTGTTGATGGCTGAATCCTGGTACAGTGTAACTAGATGGATTCATAGAGAAGGGTGGGGCCCTGGGGGCACAGCTGCCTATGTGTATCATCCCCAGGAGAAGTTTCTAAAACAAAAAGGAAAGTGTGAATACTGTGCCGACACCCTGTAATGGCGGAGGGACTTGTCTTGGGGGTGGAGAGCAAAGTCAGGGGTGTAGACAGAACTGCTGCAACAATAGGGAACCACGCCCCAGAAACAGCCCACCTGTGACACAAGTCACCCTGCCCCCTGTAACCACACCTTCTGCTCCAGGCTGCCCAGTCCCACACCAGAAACCTGAAACTTTAGTGCCATTGCCCGCCCCTTTCATGTCACTTCCTACTCCAGCCCCGCCTACTGCTCCCATTAGGATGTCACATCCTCTTCCTTCTGAGGTAATGCCTGCCCCTTCTGGGGTCACCACTTCCTGGAACAAGATGGTGGCACATAGCATTGTATGTCCAATTATGGAGGCAGATACTGGGGATATATGGCGACCAGACCCAGCCAGCCCTACAGTAGAGAATCTCATGGTACTGAGAGAAGAAGATACAGTGGGAGCAGGCTCTAACAGCACGAGGATGACAAGATAGGAGGAAGAACGAGCAGATGAGCTCATATGACAAGTCAGGAAAAAAAAAAACATTTGCTTGCTGCTACGGGGGGCACACCAGCTTGTCCACTGCACAGCACACCCCGGGAAGGACCCTGGAGGAGTAGTCAGCTGACCAGTGGAGAGGGCTCAGGAATTGACTACGGCAGACCCCCTTATCTCACAGGCCTCACTGCAAGGGGGGGGGTGCGAAGGCCCCAACATAATATGTTAATTCCCTACCGAGTTCAAGTGTCTTGTCTTAACAGGTGAATTACCGGACCCTGAAAAACAACCTATGCCCTATTACAGGAAGATAATCCAGATCTGAAGAACTACACAGACACTTAGAAAGATTTATGGTCCTTGTCAGAGGTTAAAGCAGGGGATTCAGACGGGCCCATTGTGGCCAAATCCCTCATCAAGCTGTCAGATATGGATGAGATCACTGCTGCCTCCAGAGTGTAATGTTGTGAACAGCTGACGCTGAAGGACATCAACCAAGATTAGGAGGAATACTGTGCACGGATGTCTCCGATGTTCTCTGATCTGGGATTCTCCTCTGTTTGAGAAGCCACATGCTCGGATGCTGACCAGTGCCTTTGTGGATGGCCTGCTGGAACCCATCAAGAAGCAGCTGAAGATGGTTCGGCCTGAGTACAAGACTCTACCAAGAGATGTGGTGCTTCTAGTTGCAAAAGGCATTGAGAGCAATCTGCCTGCGGGATATGTGGGATGAAAGCCTGCTCCTGTGATGGTGGCCGATGTATGTAAAGACTCTGGAGCCTACAAGTCAAGACCACCGCCTACTTGCTTGAACTGCAACAGAGCAGGACACTGGCCCCCCGCAAAACAAGAAGAGGAGGACACCACAAGCTAGACACTCGGACCCTGCTCCTGATGTCTGTCCTATTCCTGAAGCCCAGCATCCATAGGATAGGGATATCCACTCTCGTGAAAATTCTGGTATGAGGCAGTGAAGACAACTCCCTTCCACCTTGATGAAGATGCTTATAGTCCTTCCAGAAGCTGAAGAAAGCTATTGCCATTGCCCCTGCACTAGGCCTGCCGGACTACCAGAAGATCTTCAAGCTCTTTGTATCGGAAAGGGAAGGACATGCCCTGAGAGTTCTAGCACAGGCCCATGCAGGCCGAAACAGTCCAGTTGGAGACTACTCTGCAAGGCTGGACCCAGCTGCAAGGGGAGGACCTTCCAGTTTACAAGCTGTAGTTGCAGCCCAAGTGCTGCTGGATAAAACAGCAGATATTGTAGTCAGACACTCCCTTATCCTTCTGGCTCCACGTGACATCTCCGCCATTCTTGATCGCGGCTTCTCTCGTCAGCATCTCAGGCTTCAGTGTTCTCTTTTCCTGCCGAATAACGTCAATCTTCTGCGCTGTTGTGTTCTTCATCCAGCCACCTTACTTCCCCTTCCTCAAGGGGGGAATGAGGATGAAGAGGAATCCGGCGCACACGAAGAGAGCCATGATTGCTTAGAAGTCATGAAGATGGAAACCTTTCATTTGAACCCGGATATGGTTCTTTTTGTGGATGGATCCAGATTTGCAGACAGTGCAGGACGATTTCACACGGGATATGCCATGACCACATCACATGCAGTGTTGGGAGCAAGAAGTCTGCCATCGCATAAGTCAGCCCAAGAAGACGGCAGCATGACGTTTGGAAGAGGGCAGAACATATGTACGGACTCAAGATACGCTTTGGGGGTCGCCCATGACTGTGGACCTATTTTGAAAGCACGAGGATTTCTCAGGCTGCGGGAACCCCAGTGAAAATGGAAAAAGCCATTCAGGTCCTGATGGATGCACTGCTGCTGCCACGGACAGTGGCTATACTGAAAAAACACGGGGACATGGGAAGCTGAATACAGAAGACGAAACCACTTGGCTGACCAAAGCACCACACAGGCCGCAGGAGGGGAGAAAGGGAAGCAAGTCAGCTGTCAGTGCTGCAGGAGGAAACTTACACCCAAACCCGAAAGGAGAAATGCTGCCAAAAAAGCAGGAACAAGCTCCACTGGGAAAAAAAGGAAAGCTGGAAAAAGAAGGAGCCAAGAAGAAAAGAAGACGACTGGCTATATGGAGTAGGGAGGCGACCCTGCTTGCCACGGGCGCTGTACCCAGCTGTAGTGCAATGGGAATATGGAATGGGACTCTGAAAGCACGGATGCTTAAAGTGGCAAGAGAAACAGTCATGCCCTGGCCAGTCAGCCTGCTCATAGCTTGGTTAGAGTCAGGCACACGCCCCGGGGATAGTTAGCTCTCTTTCCCTGTTAGGCAGTGCCCCAAGGTTAGGTGCATATTTCCCTCAGTAGTTGTAGCTACAAAACGATGCTATGACCTCTTATGTGACTGCAGCGGTTAAAGAGTTGTTACTAATGCATTCTAGAGTTTTCCATTCCAGATCCAGACTCAGACGTTGCTGCTCATAAGCTACAGCCAGGAGACCTGGTATAGGTTAAGAATTTTCTGTGTAAAACCCTAGAGCCGAGGTTTGAGGGGCCGTACCAAGTCCTGCTGACCACGACCACCTCTCTCAAGGTGGCAGGAACGCCCACCGGGATCCACGCTTCACACTGCAAGATCGCTCCAGCCCCCGGAGATGAGGCAGATGCTGCGTTTACTGACGTTAAGTAGTTGTGTTGCTTTAACTCTTGGTCAGAACCCATGCATATCTTTGTGTGTGACGGAGGAGTACTGGGGACCCTCTTGCTATTAGTGGGGTGCTGTGGGTTGGAACACAGCGGAAGACCAGGGGGTATAGACCACAGACTGCCTTAAAGAGGAAAGACAAACGGGGAAAACCCCTACTCACTAGGATGAGGTTGACAAAGACTGGAACCTGTCGAGAAGAGGGAGTACTAGGTGGAAGCATGCCCCTAACGCTAGCTATTGAAGATCCTCAGGAGACTGATGGCGGCATATATGTCCTGGGAGTCCATATATTGAGTGAGGGATCAGAAGATAGTGACACAGTGAGAGCCAGGAGGAGAAGGAAAGCCTCCCCAAAGGGCAGCTTCAACCCCCATGTGTATATCGATGCTATAGGAGTCCCAAGGGGGGTCCCTGATAAGTTTAAGGCAAGGGACCAAGTGGCCGCTGTGTTTGAATCTCTGCTATCGATAATCACTGTCTACCCAGGCAATTAAACATGCTGTACTTTTATCCCAGATAATAGAGGACCGAATGGAAGGTCACTGTGGCAAGAGAAAAACTTTGAGATCTCTAAGAAGAATTAAAGCGTTTAAATCAGGCATAGATCACCCCTGGGTACAGTGGTTCACTTCATGGTTTAAGGGTTGGCAGGGAATGCTTGCCCAGATAGGTATTGCCATATTGATTGTGTTGCTAATTCTTGCTCTAATTGCCTGTTGTGTTTTCCCTGTTTGAGGAAAAATATTTGTGAAAGCTGTGACCAGACTACTCCCATTATGATGAACAGTTGTCCACGGCCTGGCCTGTATGATGACAGCGACACTACCACACCCTTCAGCTGTCCAAAGCCTGACACCTAGGATGATGTAGACATACAGGCCGTGTTCACACGGCTTATTCACGACGGATTTGTGAGCCGGATTGCGCTCGCAAATCCGGCATGAATAAGGGGCGGGACGGGGGCGGGGCCGGAGTGCGGCGGGGGCGCCGCTCCCAGGCCCCATAGACTTGCATTATCCAAAGGCACGTATTGCGCCTGGATAATGTGCATGTCACTTTCTTTCCCCGCCCGGCGGATTCGCCCAGCGGTGGAGGAGGGGACGGAATCCACGTTTCTATGAGAGCAGTGGATTGCTGTAAATACTTTGACGGGATTGGCGCCGTACTGCAGCGCAAATCCGGCGCGGAGTACGGCGCCAATCCGCGGACAAATAAGCCGGGTGAACACGGCCTAAGACACTATTCCATGAGAGACCATTGACGTCAGAAGTGCTCCGGAAAGTCATCTACTTCCCTCTGCAACCGCACATCTCATTAAAGAATTAGACCATAGAAGTGTAGGGTGATCTAGGGCGTACCAGGGACTGCGGGACCATCCTTGTCGGGGCAAGGGATTTACGCAAAAAGACAGAATAGGGAAAGATTAAAAATGAGTCCAAAGTCTCAAGGGGGGACTGTTGTGGATGGGAACAAAGGTTATATATATGTGTGATCCTTTGTGTCTCTATTTTAATGTATAGTTACTATATACCTCAAAATATAATGTAAAAATTTTATATTATATATATATATTTTATATATTTTTAATATATATATAAATATTATATATATAAATAGGCACATACCTATATAATACAGCATGTAAAAGCTGTAGGTATATCTTTTGTCATTAATGTGTTAAACAAAATGGCCACCTGTAGTAGTTTGTATAGATCGTCATGTAATAAAAGATGGCGCCTCTTCAGAAGTTACACCCTGTGTCCAAAGCATTCCAGAGCTGTGAGGAGGGGTCTAGAGATAAGGACGTTCCAATAGACCCTCACAGCCAGGTACATGTTGAAGTGGAATAGGGATAACTGTCATCTGAATTGATAATTAAGGAAGCCATTTTAATGAATCTGTTTCTGACATTTGCTTTTTGCTAATCATTCAGGTTTGCAAAGCAGATGAACTGAACCTTGATGCCTCTTATCTACTAATTTGCAAAAAGGGTATAAAAAACCACCATTTTGTGAATAAAGCAGAAAGCACTTTCATAGCAGCAAGGCATGTTGTGATTTGTTTTCTCGGAGCACCCTTTGTTATTTTTAAGATAATTTGGACCCCCACAAGGACAGAATAGCCCCTTTAGGCTACTTTCCATTTCAACTGTCTATGGGAAATATTCTAATACTGTGATTGGTTGGGGAGAAGAGGGGCTCGTCCAGCTTAGCCAGTCAGCGGCTGAGCTACTTTCTCATAGAGTTCTATGGGGAAAAGAAATGCAGAGCGAGCTCTGGTTGTGATTGGCTAAGTTAAAAGAGGCGCGGTTATTTGGACCAATGGGAGAGCGAGCGACGCTCTTATGGGTCTTCTAATGCAATGTATAATAAAACTGTACATGGCCGAAATCAAATGATAAGACTCACGAAGTTGTGCTGATCTCTATATAAAATGAACAATAATAGGGGGTAACGAAAAAAATATTAATTCAATAAATTCATTTTTATTTCTTTATTTTCGTTACACCCATACTATTGATCATTGGCTAACGTGTTTTTTTGAGCCACTCCTTACAGTGGCTCAAAAATCTGCATGAGAACCTGCCTGTATGACTGCAGCCTTATAAATCCTTGTATAATGCTGTAATGTATCAGTGACACAGTCCAGGATTCTGCTCTACACTCAGTCATCACTTTTATCACATAAACCTGGACTTGATAAGATTCTGAGACGCACAACCTTGTCTGACAATCAGGTCTGTCCTCTGCCCACACATCTGGCCCTTCAATACCAATGGGGCAGCACTTTAATACAAGTGGACATCATCTGGTTAGTGACAATATCATCATGGCTATAACCATATCATCATAAGACAAAGTGCACATTTCCAGCTGAACTCATGGACAGGACGATGAGGTCTGTACGGCCGCAGTCACCAGGTCTCCATGTTATAGAGCATCTCTAGGATGTGGTGGAATAGACAGAGCAAGGTTTTCCATCAGAATCTGTAATAAAGGTTTCCAGGACCTTGTTGTATAAAATTCACTAAGAATTCAGGCTGTTCTAGGGAAAGGTGGCCCTAATGAAGTGGCCCCTGAGAGTAGATCCCAACTCTAGCCTCGGTAACACTGCAATAAGCGTCCATGATATATAGAAGGGAATCACTTTCTCTCAGCTTCTAAACAGTATTGACTGGGACAAGGTGTTTAAAAATGGCAGAACAAATAATAAATGGGATATTTTTAAAAACATCCTAGGCTACCACTGTGAGAGGTGCATACCTTATGGTAATAAAATAATTAGAAAAAGGAAAAAACCCAATGTGGATCACCAGGGATGTAAAAGAGGCAATACATAACAAAAATACAGCGTTTCAGCTACTGAAACAGGAGAGTAGTGAAGAGGTGCTAAGAAGCTATAGGGAAAAAAATAAAAAGTGTGTAAAATAATGATAAAGGAAGCAAAGCTGGAGACGGAAAGATGTATTACCATAGAAAGTAAAGCTAACCCCAAAATATTTTTTAACTATATAAATAGTAAAAAGATTAAAACAGAAAATGTTGGCCATTTGAAAAGTAGTGAGGGAGAGACTGTAGAGGGCGACGAGAAAAAAAGAAAACCTGCTAAACAATTTTTTCTACACTGTATTTACCGATGAGGAGGTTGACTTTCCTGTTGATGAGCAAAGGGAGGAGGTAAACTCCAAATTAAATGTTTCTTGTCTAACCCAGGAAGAAGTGCAGCTCCGTCTTAAAAAGATTAAAATAGACAAATCCCCAGGTCCTGATGGTATACACCCACGTGTCATAAGGGAGTTAAGTGATTTCATAGATAGGCCTCTATTCTTAATATTTATGGACTGTCTAATAACGGGGTATGTCCCAAAGGATTGGCGCATAGCAAATGTGGTGCCAATATTCAAAAAGGGGTCAAAAAGTGATCCAGGAAACTATAGGCCGGTAAGCTTAACCTCTGTGGTGGGTAAAATGTTTGAAGGTTTTCTCAGAGATGCTATCCTGGAGTATCTCACTGAAAATAAATGTATAACGCCGTTCCAGCATGGGTTTATGAAGGATCGGTCCTGTCAGACTAATCTCATCAGCTTCTATGAGGAAGTTAGTTCCAGACTGGATCGGGGTGAGGCACTGGATGTCATATATCTAGATTTTTCTAAAGCATTTGATACGGTGCCACATAAAAGGTTGGTAAGTAAAATGAGAATGCTTGGACTGGGGGAAAATGTGTGCAAGTGGGTAGGCAACTGGCTCACTGATAGAAAACAAAGGGTGGTAATTAACGGTACATACTCAGACTGGATCCTTGTTACTAGTGGAGTACCACAGGGCTCAGTATTGGGCCTTATCCTCTTTAATATTTTCATTAATGATCTTACACATGGATTGCACAGTAGAATATCGATCTTTGCAGATGATACTAATCTCTGTAAAGTAATCAACACAATAAAGAATAATGCGTTATTACAAAGGGATCTGGATAAGTTGGAGGCCGGGGCAGAGAAATGGCAGATGAGGTTTAACACAGATAAAGGCAAGGTTATGCACATGGGGAGAAAAAATCTATGACATGACTACATATTAAATGGAAAAACGCTGGGTAAAAGTGACATGGAGAAGGACTTGGGAATCCTGGTGGACAGTAAACTTAACTGTAGCAGCCAGTGTTATACAGCAGCTGCCAAGGCAAATAGGATCAAGGGGTGCATTAAAAGGGGCATAGATGCACATGATGGGAACATTATTCTCCCATTATACAAGTCACTGGTTAGACCACACATGGAATATTGTGTACAGTTTTGGGCACCAGTGCACAGGAAAGACATTGTAGAGCTTGAACAGGTACAAAGGCGGGCAACAAAAATAATAAAAGGACTGGGTGGACTACAGTACACAGAAAGATTGGCAAGATTAGGGGGATTTAGTTTAGAGAAAAGACAGCTTCGGTGTGACATAATAAATATGTTTAAATACATCAAAGGTCAAGATTTATTTATACCCAGGACTGTATCTAGAACAAGGGGGCATCATCTACCTCTTGAGGAACGAAAGTTTCTACATAAACATAGAAAGGGATTCTTTGCTTAGAGCAGTGAGACTATGGAACTCTCTGCCAGAGGAACTTGTCATGGGGAATTCAATAACAGAGTTCAAAAAGGGTTTGGATGCATTTCTGGAGCTTTATACTATAACAGGTTATAGTGACCGGGATTCTGGAGAGGGGTCATTGATCCAGGGATTTTTCCGATTGCCAGATTGGAGTCGGGAAGGAATTTTTTCCCTAAAATGAGGACAACTGGCTTCTACCTCATTGGAGTTTTTTGCCTTCCTCTGGATCAACACTTTAGCACAACAGGCTGAACTGGATAGAAGTTTTGTCTTTTTTCGGCCTTACAAACTATGTAACTGTATATTTAACCCTTCACAAATTCTGACCTTAAGGATGAAATGGATTTTCCTTTTTTGCCTCCAGAACTCTATTATGTGACTCCTGACTGTGGGCTAAAGTGGATCTACTAAGTGTCCTCAGATCCCGACTGTCAGTGCAGATGTTCATCACAGCAGGTGAACCCCAAAACCTGATCCTAAGCCTCATGTACGGCAGGATCTGTAGAACGCCTTGGAGAGAAGTCACCTCCTCAGGCCCCGCACCAGGTATAACACAGGATCCCTGAGGAAACCTCTGAATTCATTACTACTCACCTGTGGTCACATCTTCTGGGATCTCCACCTTCACGTCACTCATCCTCGGCTCATCGCTCCTCATCTTCTCTTCTTCAGCCTCCACTTTAGTATCAGTCAGATCTTCACCCTGATGTGAAATATGGAACAATTCAGTACAGCAGACAGATCATCATCGGAGAACCACAAATATCTATGAGCCCATCTGTGACTGCAGGAGGTCCACACCCCGTATACAGATTGTGTATAGGGCTCATCTACCTGAGGTTTCCCTGGGACGTCCATCTCTTCTGCTTCATCCTCAATCTTAATATCAATCAGATTTTGCCCCTAAATAGACAAAACCAGTGAAATAAGAGCATGTTGTTCCATTCTGGTCATATTTAGAGGAGACTTCAGCTCCCTCTACCTGATGATTCTCTGGGACATTTCCCTCTGGACAGTCCTGGGAATACAGAGGATGGGAACCTCTCTCTGCTGGATTTCTCCTACTGGATCCACCTGTAGGGAACACACAGTGACGGATACATGAGCTGCGGGATATCTGTCTGTATATGAGAGAGAGAATGCTGATGTCTCTCGTTGCTGTATCTTATCTCCTCTCACCTTCTGATGTCAGCGGCCGGTGATCGTCCATCATGACCTCCTGGTACAGATCCCTGTGTCCTTCTATGTACTTCCACTCCTCCATGGAGACATAGACAGCGACATCCTGACACCTTATAGGAACCTGACAACACAAGGATCCATCATCCCTGTGTTATGTAAAATGTCCCAGCATTTCCCTCACCTCTCATCATCCAGACCCATCATCCCCTGTGTTATGTATAATGTCCCAGCATTCCCCTCACCTCTCATCATCCAGACCCATCATCCCCTGTGTTATGTATAATGTCCCAGCATTCCCCTCACCTCTCATCATCCAGACCCATCATCCCCTGTGTTATATATAATGTCCCAGCATTCCCCTCACCTCTCATCATCATCCAGACCCATCATCCCCTGTGTTATATATAATGTCTCAGCATTCCCCTCACGACCCATCATCCCCTGTGTTATGTCTAATGTCCCAGCATTCCCCTCACCTCTCATCATCCAGACCCATCATCCCCTGTGTTATGTATAACGTCCCAGCATTCCCCTCACCTCTCATCATCCAGACCCATCATCCCCTGTGTTATGTATAATTCCCAGCATTCCCCTCACCTCTCCAGTCAGCAGCTCAGTGATCCTGCTGCTCAGCTCTCGGATCTTCTGTATCAGTGAATGAGGTGGAGGCTTGGGGCTCTGGGTGCTGCTCCGTCCAACTGACACACAGGGGGCCACACACTCCCCAGACGACTTCTTCACTACTGTGTAATCCTGTGTATGGGGAGAGACTGATCACTACATCGATTCTAAGAACCCCTCACCTTTGCCATCATTCACCTGTTACTGATAGAGAGAAGAGCAAGGTCATGTGAGACTCTCACCTCTCCAGTTACCAAGTAGATGATCTCCAGGGTGAGGTCTAATATCCTGGGGGCCCTGAGGTCACCGTTCTTGTCCATCCTTGGGGGGTCATTGATGAAAAGGGCCATTGCCTTTAGCTGTGAGAATCCTGGACCTGAGGAACCTGAAGAAGAGAAGGAGGATTGAGAGCAAGATCACACTCTATATACACCTCTATTATGTATATACAGTTGAAAGCAGAAGTCTCCATCCCCTCCATATAAAGCCCCATCTGCAGGTTTCTCTTACTGTCTGACATGAAATCAGAATAAACCTTCCCTGTTTTAGATCAATTAGGAACCAAAATTATTTCAATTCACCAAATGCAGAATAATGAGAGGTGAATTTTTAAGGCATTTTTATTACTTTCTGTAAAGTCAGAAGTTTCCTCCATATCATTAGTATTTAAACTGTAGGCCTTCGGTTAAGTGTTGTGTATCCTTCCACAAGCTTCTCGCAATAGTTGGTAGAAAGTTTGGCCCATTTCTCCTGACAGAACTGATGTAGCGGAGCCATGTTTGAAGGTCGCCTGGCTTGCACCGGTCTTTTCAGCTTTGCCCATAAATTTCCAATAAGTTTGATATCAGGGCTTAGTAATAGCCGCTCAAAAATATTGACTTGGTTCTCCTTAAGCCACTTTGTAACCGATTTGGCAGTAGTTTCGGGTCATTGTCCATTTAGAAGACCCATTTCCGCCAAAGCTTTAACTTCCTGGCTGATGTCTTGAGATGTTGCTTCAGTATTGCCACATAATCTTCTTTCCTCATGATGTCATCTATTTTGTGAAGTGCACCAGTCCCTCCTGCAGCAAAACAACCACACAACATGATGCTTCTACCCTCGTGTTTCACAGTTGGGATGGTGTTCTTAGGCTTCCAAGCTTCTCCCTTTTTCCTCCAAACGTGACAAAGGTCATTAAGGCCAAACAGTTCACTTCTACTTTCATCAAACCACAGGACACATCTTCAAAAATATAGCTCTTTGTTCCTGCATGCATTTGCAAACATGCACACAGCCTGTGCTGTATGTAAAAGTATTGCGCTGTGACTCGGATGCTGGGCCATCTTTTCCACAGCACAGAGCCTCTGTGATGGACCTCACACTAAGCCCCTAAGATATATTCTTAGTTTCAGGAATGGGCCCTAGGCCCCCACAAGTAAAGGGCCCTGAATCATTACTAAAGGCAGTGAGGCCCTGCCTTGCGGGTGGTAGGGCCCATCCTGACAACTAAGAATGTATACACAGAACAGGCCTTAGGTCTGACTTTAAAATGAAAACATAATTTTCTGGTGGGAACGGACCTTGCGAAAGGCACCAAAGGGGTAATTATTTGGAGCACTATAGATGGGGAGTTTGTACAAAGGGAGGGAGGGGGCCTGGTTAGGAAGATGACACAAAAGTTAGGCGTTTGTGTTATAAAGTCAGCAGGGATGAGTGGTGACCCGGAGAAGTCGTAATAGCGGTCTGGACCAAATGGAGAAAGTGAACAAGATGTCATCTGTGAGTCACTAAATGTAATTAAACCTTCTGCAAAGCACCTGTGTACACTTGTATCTACCACTTTATGGTCATTGTAATGTGAAGACACAGGAGGAGGGGAGAGTTGGCCCAAGTGCTTCAGCTGTATGGGGCCCTGAAATTTCTGATGGTGACTTTGTCAGTATGAAGGATATGACAGCTGCAACACACACAACGTCCTCAGCAGCCATCACACCCCTTGTATTAACTGTTCTGCTGCCCTGCCTCCCAACGTCACCTTCCTGCTTCATGCCGACACTTTATGATAAATAAGGGGATTTTCGGTTGCTGCTTGGGCACTCGGTCCCTAAAAGGTTCGCGATCACTGGCCGAGGCTATTGTTGACTAAAGACGTTGAGTGCACATGCTCAGCATCATATTCAGAGATGAGTGCTGCCAGCATGGCTGCAGAAGTTACAGGTGTTTCCTTCTCCGCCTTCAAAGAGCCAGAACTTAAGTTTTTTTTCACATGTATCTATGTAGCTCAAAAAATAACTTGAGCCATGTTTATAGGGGGTCTTATTTTTATGGAGTTTGCTCGTTGGTATAAATGATGTGGTGTTACCTGTATTCTGCGGGTCGGTGCGATTCCAGTGATACTAAATAGGTTTCTGCACCTCAAAACCATCTCCAGAATCCGCCCTTATCTCGCTATGGAAACGTGGAAAACTCTTATTGTTGCCCTAAGGCAGAGGACAACATACTGTCAGAAATCTGACAGCTTCTGTCCTATGCAGGGCTGCGGTTTTTGGTGCCAAATTGTGCAAAAACCAGTCCGTTTATGTTTTTTGATGATGGTCCGTTCTACTGAACGTACATGAGGGGAGGGATTGGGAGATTAGGGTAGAGATGAATGGGGGACAGGTTATGGATGGAGATTACATGAGGGAGGTATCAGGAGATTAGGGTAGAGATGAATGGGGGGGAGGTTATGGATGGAGATTACACAAGGGAAGGTATCAGGAGATTAGGGTAGAGATGTATGGGGACAGGTTATGGATGGAGATTACATGAGGAGAGGTATCAGGAGATTAGGGTAGAGATGTATGGGGGGGGTTATGGATGGAGATTACATGAGGGAAGGTATCAGGAGATTAGGGTAGAGATGTATGGGGGAGGTTATGGATGGAGATTACATGAGGGAGGTATCAGGAGATTAGGGTAGAGATGTATGGGGGGAGGTTATGGATGGAGATTACATGAGGGAGGTAACAGGAGATTAGGGTAGAGATGTATGGGGACAGGTTATGGATGGAGATTACATGAGGGGAGGTATCAGGAGATTAGGGTAGAGATATATGGGGGACAGGTTATGGATGGAGATTACATGAGGGGAGGTATCAGGAGATTAGGGTAGAGATGTATGGGGGGGTTATGGATGGAGATTACATGAGGGGAGGTATCAGGAGATTAGGGTAGAGATGTATGGGGGTACAGATTATGGATGGAGATTACATGAGGGAGGTATCAGATTAGGGTAGAGATGTATGGGAGGAGGTTATGGATGGAGATTACATGAGGGGAGGTATCAGGAGATTAGGGTAGAGATGTATGGGGGACAGGTTATAGATGGAGATTACATGAGGGAGGTATCAGGAGATTAGGGTAGAGATGTATGGGGGAGGTTATGGATGGAGATTACATGAGGGAGGTATCAGGAGATTAGGGCAGAGATATATGGGGGGCAGGTTATGGATGGAGATTACATGAGGGGAGGTATCAGGAGATTAGGGTAGAGATGTATGGGGGGGGAGAGGTTATGAGGAGCCTTATATGTCGGTGTTGTCTCTGAATTCTCAGGGTGTCTCCAGTAGAGGGATTGTCAGAGGAGCAGTGAGGAGAGAGGTGGAGCAGCCGGGCAGCGGAGGATGAAGGGGAGGAAAGGACTAGAGGGAGGAGCAGAGAAGAGGCTGCAGTAATCCAGGCGGGAGATGAGGAGGGAACAAGCAATGTGTGGAGTCTTACCTGTTCTACCTACAGGGGAGGTTTATACCAGAGGGTAAAGGACCTGTGGTGACATCCCCACTGGTCACATGATAGGAATTCCAATAGATTCCTGACTCCTCCCTCCCTTTAGATACATGACTGGACTTTTTGAAAATCCTGTATGTAAGAACACATCGGCCTACACCCGTTCACCACATTTCAGGGCCCCTAATGTTCATGGCCCCCTAACACCAAGTGCCAATAGATTCCATGACCCCTCATATGACTATCCACATGCTGTGGACATCATAAAAATTTGTTTCCATGGGCCCAATATACACCACAGTGCGGGGCCCCTACATAGTTCATGGCCCCAATATACACCACAGTGTGGGGCCCTACATAGTTCATGACCCCAATATACACCACAGTGCGGGGCCCCTACATAGTTCATGGCCCCAATATACACCACAGTGCGGGGCCCAACATAGTTCATGGCCCCAATATACACCACAGTGCGGGCCCTACATAGTTCATGGCCCCAATATACACCACAGTGCGGGGCCCCTACATAGTTCATGGCCCCAATATACACCACAGTGTGGGGCCCCTACATAGTTCATGGCCCCAATATACACCACAGTGTGGGGCCCCTACATAGTTCATGGCCCCAATATACACCACAGTGCGGGGCCCTACATAGTTCATGGCCCCAATATACACCACAGTGCGGGCCCCTACATAGTTCATGGCCCAATATACACCACAGTGCGGGGCCCCTACATAGTTCATGGCCCCAATATACACCACAGTGCGGGGCCCTACATAGTTCATGACCCAATATACACCACAGTGCGGGGCCCTACATAGTTCATGGCCCCAATATACACCACAGTGTGGGGCCCTACATAGTTCATGGCCCCAATATACACCACAGTGCGGGGCCCCTACATAGTTCATGACCCCAATATACACCACAGTGTGGGGCCCCTACATAGTTCATGACCCCAATATACACCACAGTGCGGAGCCCCTACATAGTTCATGGCCCCAATATACACCACAGTGCGGGGCCCCTACATAGTTCATGGCCCCAATATACACCACAGTGCGGGGCCCCTACATAGTTCATGACTCCAATATATACCACAGTGCGGGGCCCTACATAGTTCATGGCCCCAATATACACCACAGTGCGGGGCCCTACATAGTTCATGGCCCCAATATACACCACACTGCGGGGCCCCTACATAGTTCATGGTCCCAATATACACCACAGTGCGGGGGCCCTACATAGTTCATGGTCCCAATATACACCACAGTGCGGGGCCCCTACATAGTTCATGACCCCAATATACACCACAGTGCGGGGCCCTACATAGTTCATGGCCCCAATTTACACCACCGTGCGGAGCCCCTACATGGTTCAGGGCCCCTATATACGCCATAGTGCGGGGCCCTTTCATATGTCATAACCCCATGATGTGAACTATATAACACTGTACTACAGCTCCTAACCGTCCTGATTTGGGATCGATTTTTCAGGATGTCCTGGGGATCCAGCATATGCTCTGAATTCCCTGGACTGTGCTGTGCTGTTCACTTTTTGCTGGACTTACAAACAGTGGCTGCAGACAGTCTTTGGCCAGGTGTCATGAATGCTCAGTGTGACAGCCAGTGAGTACAGAGGAGCAGGGGCGCTGGGGACGCATCATAAGACGGTCCCCTGACATGAGTGGCGGCAGGAGACCGTTCAGTCTAACTATGGAGGCAGCAGTTGAGGAAAGTAAGTGACCTTCGTCACTCTCTCTGTTTTACCCCCCCAAACAACCTCCCCCTATCTCATTGTCCCTGCTTCTTCCCTGTCCACCACCCAGACCTTTTCTCCATGGCCTATCCAGCTTTACAGGGTGCATACTTATATGTAAATATATATCCCCATAGATAGATGTATTTGGATGATAATGTTGTCTCTATATATGTTTTGCCTCAGCTATACGCCCTGGCTATGTTTTTTATGTGCTTTGCATTCATATACTGTACTTCTATGTTTTAGTCACAACAGCTCCATCTAGTGGCTGTTTGAGTACACTCCTAGTTAGCACATATTGTAAATTGTCCTAACAGATACCATAATTATGCCGTCAGCAGCAGCCATTTTCTCATGTAGAGAACACATGTCCACAATCCTCTCCCATCCAGACCTACAGCTAGCATCGATGGTAAGACCAAACTGCCATTCAAGGCTACACATTGTATAGAGCTGTATTCTATGGCAATAGCTGTGTATAGTTAGACTATGTTTGCTGCAGACAGGATAGCACATGTACCCTGTAACCTCACATGTACATATGTCTGCACATCCTCCATCTTGCATTACATATTGTGCACTTGTTCATGTCTGCATTGTCCTGTATATATCTCATGCTTGCATGCTGTTACATCACAGTAAGTGCATGTTTTTGTATGTTCCACAATTTTACACTATCCTATGCAATAAAGTTAAAATACGGAAATTACTCCTTGTCAATGCTTGCTGGGAAAGAGTTTAGCCTCCTGTCAACTTATGCTCCACACATCAGGGGGGACAGAACAGTAAAACATCGGCTTCTATACAGGCTGAATTGAGAATTCCTAACCGTGCACAGCGTCACAGTGCAGCACGGCCGCAGTGGGACAGCGGCTCTCTACAGGCCTGGATTACAGAGAATCCAAATCTTGCACTGCACCACAGCGCAGTAAGGCTGCTACAAGACAGACACAAGTGAGTCAGTCTGTCACAGGGTCACCATGTCAGAGAGAGACAGCACATAATATATGACAAGATCTTATACCTCAGTAAGCTCTAAAAGCTCAAAGAAGTCAGTGAGCAGCGCTACTGTCGCCATAGCCCAGGCTAAAGCTGAACCAGCCAAGGTATGGGCAAAGCTGAACAAGAAATGCAGTTGAAAGTTGAAAAGGTGCAGCTGGAAGCAGAATCCAGGGCACAGCTAGAAAAGGTGCAGCTGGAAGCAGAATCCAGGGCACAGCTGGAAAAGGTGCAGCTGGAAGCAGAGTCCAGGGCACAGCTAGAAAAGGTGCAGCTGGAAGCAGAATCCAGGGCACAGCTAGAAAAGGTGCAGCTGGAAGCAGAATCCAGGGCACAGCTGGAAAAGGTGCAGCTGGAAGCAGACTCTAGGGCACCGCTAGAAAAGGTGCAGCTGGAAGCAGAATCCAGGGCACAGCTAGAAAAGGTGCAGCTGGAAGCAGAATCCAGGGCACAGCTAGAAAAGGTGCAGCTGGAAGAAGAATCCAGGGCACAGCTAGAAAAGGTGCAGCTGGAAGCAGAGTCCAGGGTACAACAAGAAAAGGTGCAGCTGGAAGCAGACACTAGGGCACAGGTAGAAAAGGTGCAGCTGGAAGCAGAATCCAGGGCACAGCTAGAAAAGGTGCAGCTGGAAGTAGAATCCAGGGCACAGCTAGAAAAGGTGCAGCTGGAAGCAGAATCCAGGGCACAGCTAGAAAAGGTGCAGCTGGAAGTAGAATCCAGGGCACAGCTAGAAAAGGTGCAGCTGGAAGCAGAATCCAGGGCACAGCTAGAAAAGGTGCAGCTGGAAGTAAAATCCAGGGCACAGCTAGAAGCTGAGTCCAGGGCACATCTGGAAGCAGCAATGGAGAAGATAACAATAGAAAAGGAAGATGCAGCTGCTATTGCTAAAGCAGAGGCTTTAGAGTAAGAAGTCAAACCCACAAGTGAGAGATTCAGTAACATTCTTCAATCTGAATACAGAGATCGTGACAACTCTCAGCAGACTTCAGACTATGTTCTGCAACATGCTAAGTTAGATGCCAGCCTACAGATGCCAGGAGCAGATTCAACTCCTGCTTACGAGTTACAGAAAAGTCCCGTTACACGGTATGTGACCGCAGGTAACAAGGCATCCTACATGATAAAAGAGAGCAATTTTGAAGATTGGCAACCTGCACCCAAACCAACAAACGCATACAGTACCATCATGACACTTAAGGAGGAACAAGTGTATGGTGACTATTATAGCAATAACAATTTCAGAAATTGCTACAGTCCACCATATCAAGGGATGTCTGATCTACTCAGATCATTTGCAAGAAATGAGCTAGTAGCAAGAGGGCTCAAAAAGTTTGATGAACCGATCTGCAAGCTACAGAGCATGTGAGTTTTAGACCTAAACAGTTTTCATACATGTGCTCTAAGTGACCTGCTAATGGAACTTCAAGATGCCAAATCTGATGAAGATTTGCAAGGACTTTCATTTCTAGACACTGCACGAGGCATCAAACCCATAGTACAGGAACTACCTTACAGTTTACAAGACAAGTGGATGAATGAAGGCTTCTGGATCAAATAAAGGTACAACGTCCCATTTCCTCCATTCTCTTTCTCCATAGACTTCATACATCATCAAGGTAAGAGAAGAAATGATCCTAGTTTTTACTTTTCAACATCTGACACTACTTATACAAAGTCAAACCTGCCTTACACCGTAACTTGAGAGGTAAACCTGTCTCAATACACAAAACCAATGTATCCCCTACTGACTATTCACTTACAGCTAACAGTACAGCGACAGTACAGAGATTCAGAAGGCTTTAGCAAGAGACCTATTCAGATAATGTCCTCTTCAAAAGACACCACATCCACTGCTGAAATGTAGAGGATTTAGAGAAAAATCTCTCAAGGATCGCAAAGTCTTTCTCAAGGTGAACCGTATTTGCTACAGGTGCATCAACTTGCAAAATACTGTACAGCCAACCTCAAGTGTTACAGCAACGAACATAATACAGCTTTACATCCTGGACAAGCACCATGGATTCTCACACCCTCAGACTAATCCACAGAGCAAGGTGGGAAGGAGAAAGACACAGTATCTCCTGAAGTGACACCCCAGTGCAATCAAGTGTGGAAAAGACATTATAAGAGTCCACAAGGTGAGAAAGCAGTTAAATAGCCCTAACAATTCCCCATATGCTCAGAGCCTGACCTAGGGTCGGTCATCATTAGTTAAGTCTGCTTAGGAAATGTTCACAAACCAACTTCTGTGAACTCTCTTTTCACCAACTTATTGGAGAATGGACGTCCATCCCTTTTCCAACCCTGTCCTAACAAATTCTTCATCAAAGAGAAGCTTACCAAAACAGACAAGCTTTCCCACCATGAAGACAGAGTTCATTTAGGGTGTACAGTCTTTCAGAGTTCAAAGGAAGATCATAAGATAGCCCGCTCAATTGAAGATGAAGCTTTCCTGAAGATAATGGAAGAAGGATTTTTCAAGGTTCAGTCAAACAACTGGGTAGCACTGTTTCCCTTAAAAACACAGAGATGTCATCTACCCAACAACAGACACCAGGCATTGCAACACTTTTCTTCACTTAAGCGCAACTTCCAAAGACTAGATATGAGAGAACAAGTCTTCTTATTTATGAGCAAAATACTTGCAAATGGTTATGCAGAAGTAGCCCCACCACTAAAAGAAGATGGTACCTATAAATAAATATAACAGTAGTGACAGCCCTAACACTGATATGGATCCCTTTGATTCAGATTCTAATTCTGCACTTGATCTTTCCAACCAGCCTATAACATATTCAAAAAACGGGGGAGCAAGACCAAAGACTCCGGTAAATATGCCACCAAGGAAGTCAACAAGACCTCAGGCACAAATAAAAAGACCGTACAGATTGTGAATAATGACACACAGGTCGTTATACTCACCGCGACCATTCTTTCTACTGCCCAAATTGATGTTTTGTCGCAAGGTTTTAACTTTTCTCCTTCTATGGGCTTCGACCTGTTGACCACTATGCTGGACATTAATACATTTATACGTTTGCTCACTGTGAAATGTCATTTTGCTGGAAATAATGAGGTAACAGGAGATAGTGACATGTTGGAAAAAGACACCTCAGTTGTCAATGAGTTTGAGCATATGCAATTTAATGAACAAATGGCTCTCATCTCATTGCAACAGTTAAGTGAGGAAAATACCGTTACACAAAATAAAATCCAGGTCACTGATGTACATCTAACTACATCTAACCCTGACTTTTATCCTCATAAATCACGCATCCCTGCATTTGAAGCCTTCCAAAACACCATGGAGAGGGATTTAGTTCAACTCTTAAACAACACAGCCAGTAATTGTTGTTACAAAAATAACAATCTTTCTCCACA
Organism: Phyllomedusa bahiana; assembly: GCA_025379985.1. Lineage (NCBI taxonomy): Eukaryota > Metazoa > Chordata > Amphibia > Anura > Hylidae > Phyllomedusa > Phyllomedusa bahiana. The sequence goes on along the minus strand of JAODAL010005398.1, from coordinate 75,408 downwards.
ACAATATAAGGCCATACAGGAACTTAAAAAAATGTACACACCTTACAATAAAAAAAGCAGACAAAGGGGGGCTACAGTGGTTTTGGACACAGCTTTATATATATCACAAATACAAAACATGCTTAGTGATTCCAAAACCTACTGTAAATTAAAAAGTGATCCCACTGAAGGTTTCATTAAGAAACTTGCACAAACCTTAGAGGAAGGCCTCCATTTGGGGGTTATATCCACTAAACAAAAAGATTACTTGATGGGTAAAAATTATACTACACCCATCATATATGGAGCCCCTAAAATACACAAGCAGACCTTTCCCCCTGCCTTCAGACCCATCATCGCTAGCAACAACTCTCTAGGCGAAAGGTTAAGCATTTATATGGATAAATGGTTGCAGCCCATCATGAAGAAAACACCGGGCTATTTGCGCGACGCTATAACGGTTTTACAAACACTCACAGGCAGCACCTGGAACAATGGGTATACCTGGGTTAGTCTAGACGTCTCCAGCCTGTATTCTTCCATACCACATTATGTTGCCATCTTGGCAGTATCAGATTTTTTGAAAAAATACAGTGACTATACGGAAGAACTGTGTCAATTCATCATCTTGGCTTTAGAATTCCTCCTACAAAGTAATTTCTTAAAATTTCAAAATGATTTCTTTCTCCAGCTGGTTGGAGCCCCTATGGGCGCAACCTTCTCCCCCACTCTAGCCAACATTGTTATGGCATGGTGGGAAGAGCAGTACATTTACTGTGATTCCAATCCCTTTGCACAGTGCATAGTGTGGTATGGGCGCTACATTGACGACCTTTTGGTCATCTGGGGTCGTGATGTGGCGCTCATACCACACTTCATTGACTATGTCAATTGTAACCCTCTCAATTTAACCTTTACGGGTACGTGGCATATGGAGTCTATCTCCTTTCTGGACATTCAATTGAGAGGAGATGTGTCCACTCACACTGTACACACTTATCTGCATAGGAAAATTAATTCAGGTAATACAATTCTAAGGGCTAACAGTTGCCACTCTAGAAATACAATAAAGGCAATTCCATATGGAGAATTTTTAAGGATACGCAGAATTTGCAGTGATGAAGGGGACTTTCAGTCATGTGCTGATAATACAGAAATCAGGCTTTTGCAAAGAGGATATTTAAAGAAGGATCTAGATGTAGCCAGAAAAAAAGCATCAGGCATCAGTCAGAGAGATTTACTACATCAAACTACCCAAGATAAGGAGAGGAAATACGTAAACAACTTGGTTTTCACCACTAATTATAGTAGAGATTTCAATAGGCTCAAAAACATCTTTATGAAAAACCTTAACATATTACGTCAAGATCCTCTCACTGCTACAATCATAGATAAAGGAGTTGCTTGCATTCCCAAGAGAGGCATCACAGTTGGAAACATTGTAGCCCCTAGTGTACAAACGACACACAACAACCTCTCAAACATGGCTCACACACAAAGTATTCCACAAATGCGCTGGCACGCGCTGCACAGTGTGTCAATACACTTTAAAAACCACTACTTATAGTAATACGGACAATTCCTTTTCCTACACCATTCATGACTTCATCAACTGTAATAGTCATCATGCCATTTATACAATAGAGTGCACTTACTGTAACCTTAAATATATTGGTAGCACTATTCGTAAAATTAAAACACGTATCGCTGAACATTTGGCAGACATAACAAAAAAACACTCAAATGCTTCAGGTGCTGCCAAGCACTTTTTGGATAAACATAATGGTGATATATCAAATTTCAGGTTTTATGGCAAAGAACTGGTACACCGCCCTTACCGGGGAGGTAACTGGACTCACAAATTGAGAGTGCGAGAAGCGCATTGGATCTTAAAGTTAAAAACCAGAACTCCATTAGGACTCAATCTTAAAAATGACAAACTATTTATATTAAATCATTAGGGCTCAATCTTAGAAATGCCTTATATTATCTATATTAAACGATTGTTTATTATGTCTCATTTATTAGGCTGTATTTTACAGCTTCTATGTAACAGTGAACAAGGGCAGCACTCACGCCCGAAACACGTCTGTCTTTTGTCCATGTGGCTTCTTTGTTACATTGGTTCTAATAAAGCGTTTTTTATCCTCCACCTGGACATTTCTCTTTTTCCATGGAGCTGTCACACACGTGATCGCTCCCGGGATTCATATTAATGTTTTCAGTTATATGCTATACCGGCAGCGTTTTAGGACTGGAGGACAACGCTGAACCGAGGAGCGCCCAAGGGCAATATACATTCAGCACACGGGTGAGCGATTTTTGCTTGTTTTTCTTTTGTGTAATCTACACATAGCTAGACTATATACTCTCAACCCTCCTGGAGAAGTTCAGTCTAGGAAGCTGTGTATATTCTGCGATACTTCAGTAAAAGCAATCTCTGCAGTAGCTTATCTCAGAACAATAGACCTTAAAGGGGTTGTCTCACTACAAAGATTGTCATTCAAATTAAAGATCTTCAAAAAACAAGCACGTTTGCAATATATGTCAATAACAAATCTCCTACTGATTTCTAGATAACTTGTTTTTAGTGGCTTCAGAGGCTGCTGAGGTCTCTATAGTCACCGACCTGCTTGTTCTCCCTGATAGGCTGTATCTCCGGCATCTTATCACAACAGGTCGCGTCGGGAGCGAGCACCCAAGTTTAACTATCTCCTGTCCTTTCTCTCTCTGTCCTCGCTCTGCCTGCGGCACAGCACAGTGATTTAGAGCAGGCATACTAGCAGCCCCTGTCATCTCCCCTGCTGCCTTATCTGTGTCTCAGCCTAATTATTATTCACTGCTGTTAACTATTTCCTGCCAGTCTCATTCAGCTCTGAGTCTGCCTAATTAGCATTCACTCTCCTGTTTACCTAACCAGCTTCACTGCTGAAGTGAATGATTCAGGTAGGAAATAGTCAACAGTCAGTGAATAGTAATTAAGCAGACACAGACAGATGTAGCACTGAGATAACTCCATGCAAATACAACACATCAGAGATTATTTGAATCGCTTCCCCCCTGCTCAATTCCCTGTGCTGGGAACCCCTGGCCCCGGTCATGTATGGATGTATGGGGAGAGAAATATGTGCTATGTACATGGTGGATGCTATTGAATGGTGAGCAGCAGGGGAAAGAGAACTCTGTGATCTGAGATGTTCTCCCTTCCAATGCTGTTAGCATCGGGAGCGGGCGCAGCAGCATGACGTCACCTAGATGAAAGGAGGGGGGAGAGGACTCCAGGAAGCCAGTGCTCCCGCCCATGATTTCAAAACTACAGCTCTTAGGACAGCACCAAGGTAGGATGAAATCCAGTCGTGAGACAACTCCTTTAAAGACCAGGTCCAGGTTAGTTTTGTAATAGGTAAAGCGAAGCTGGCACTACTACCGGAGTCTACCATACCTAGTCTAGAACTTTGTGCTGCTGTTCTAGCAGTAGAACTGGCAGAACTGATTACATCAGAAATAGATTTGGAACTTGATGATAGTGTTCTATACAGACAGGAAGTACTGCTGGGCTAAATTTACAATGAGACCAGAAGATTTTATGTCTAAATAAATATAAAGTCCAAACAATTAGAAGGTCGACAGAACCTACTCAGTGGTGCCATGTGCCATCTGGTCACAACCCAATAGGTCATGCCACCAGGGCAGCATCAGCATCTCGCCTTAAAGACACTACTTGGCTCACTGGACCTACATTTCTATACAAACCAATTTTGAGAAAAACACAAACAAACTATTAGAGCCAGAATCTGATGCAGAGATCCGGCCGCAGGTCTCTACACTTGCCACAACAGTTTCCAACAAACAGCTTGGGTCTGAACGTTTTAACAAGTTTTCTACTTAGAAGTCTTTGAACCGAGCTATAGCTGGCTTGATTCATATAGCTAGAGGTCTCAAAGCCAAACTAACAGGATCAGAACATTGTAAGGGTTGGCACTATTGTCACAAAGCCCATAGAGTGGATGAGCTCACACAAGCTAGAGATGTTGTTCTCCATCGTGTTCAACAAGAGGCTTATGCACAAGAACTAAAAGGGGTTTTCTCATTACATTAAATGGGCTTCAGAAGAAGGGGACAGTGGAAACAAGCAACTTTGCAATTGGATGTCATTTGCAAAGCTGTCTTGTTTTCACTGTCTCCCTTATCTTCATTTTCTGTAAACACTGTTCCCCAGTGCCAGTGGGATCCCACCTCCTTGCATTTCATTGGCTGCCGGCTCTACTAATTTACATTCTGTCCGGCCCCCGGTCATATTCAAGGGAGCATGCATTCCTGCCTCTCTCACTCAGAATAAGGGGCCAGCAGCATTTCACTCTGCACAGCCAGCAGCTCCACAGTAACACTGCAGCTGCTTCTACAATCAGAAAACAGCAGAATTGTGCCTCAGTGCCTAATGCTGCTGCTTCCACTTATTTCCCCCACAGTCCGCCCCTCCCAGCTCTCTTGTGCAGTCTTCTGTGGAGTGCTGCCTGGGTGACTGCCTGCTCACCTGCTGCTATACATCCGGCCCACCTGGCTGCTTACTGTACAGCAGAGGTGAGCATAGTGTAATGTGACACCACAGTCGATCATGGAGTAAATGAAGTGTGATGGTGTCCTGACTCCTGCTGTGGTCGCTTCATCTCCATATGTGTGTACAGTCTGCATGGCCAGCCAGAGATCATTCATTCACTCTGGCAGATAGTGTCAGTGATCTCTGGCTGTCCGGGCAGACTGCACACACCTATAGAGATAAGTGTGTGCAGTCTGCAGCATGGCCAGCCTGAGATGTTGAACAGTAGCTGCATGCCAGCTGCTGCCCATCACCCCTGAGCCAGTGCCACAGAAAATATTTTTTTTTTATTTTGACTTTTTATAGTCATTACTGTGTGTTTAGTACCACTACAGTAGTGGTCAATAAATACAGTAAGGGGCAGTGCTAGTACTGTTCATCACTGCTGCTGGATGTAACGGGTTGCGCCGCGGTCCATGGTACGGACCGCGGTCGCACCCGCGTTCCCCACGGCGGGTCCCCGGCGGGGACGGGGGGCCCCGCGGACCGCATTGCCGGTCGTGGCACCACCCGTCCCATCCACTCACCTGGCCTCACTCCCGTCCGGTCCTCGTCCCCTGCCGGCCAGAATGCGCATGCGCGCCCCCTAGCGCGCGCGCACGCGTTCACGTACATTTAAAGGGACAGTGCGCCGGTAATTGGGTAATTGCCGGGCGCTGTCCCTATATAAGTTTTGCACCCACGTCACTTCCCTGCTGGATCTATGTTGCCTCGTGCCTTAGCTAAAGCGTTCCTTAAGGGTGTTCTCGCCCTACCGTGTACCAGACCTCTTGCTACATTTTCCCGACTCCGAACCTCTGCCGCCTGCCCTGACCTTCCTGCCTGTCCACGACCACGAACCATTGCCGCCTGCCCTGACCTTCTGCCTGCCCACGACTACGATTCCCGGACTACGATTCTGTACCTCGCTGCACCTCTGCCGCCATCGCAAGCAAGTCACGTCAGGGGGGACGACCTGATAGCCTCACGCCGCAGCAAGTCCATCCCGCTTTGCGGCGGGCTCTGGTGAAAACGGGGGGCTACTTAGATTCCATTCCCTGGCGTGGCTTAACTACCATTGCTTGCGGTGGTCCGGCGGATCCACTACCCAGCCGTTACAGTTAGATCCAGCCATGGATCCCGCCAAGGTGCCCCTGCCAAGCATCGCGGATCTTACGACGTTGGTTGCCCAGCAGTCGCAGCAAATCGCACAACAGGCACAGCAGTTGGGCCAGCTCTCCGCCATGATGCGTCAGCTCCTTGCATCCCAGCAACAGTCTCCACCTGCGGCCCCGTCGGTGACTCCGTCTACGTCAGCCGTTCCATTGGCTACCGTGGGACCCAAGCTTCGGCTCCCCTTACCCATCAGCTTTGCCGGGGATCCCAAGCTCTGCCGGGGTTTCATTACCCAGTGCTCTATGCACATAGAACTGATGGCGGATCAGTTTCCTTCGGAGAGGTCTAAGGTGGCCTTCGTGGTGAGCCTACTATCTGGGAAGGCCCTGGCGTGGGCGACTCCCCTCTGGGATAGGAACGACCCTGTGACTGCGGATCTACAGTCCTTCCTCCAGGAATTCCGCGCCGTCTTCGAGGAGCCGGCACGTGCTTCCTCTGCGGAGACCGCCCTCTTGAACCTTCGTGAAGGCAACTCCTCTGTGGGTGACTATGCGGTACAGTTCCGTACTCTGGCTTCGGAGCTCATGTGGAATGATGCCGCCCTCTGTGCCACTTTCAAAAAGGGCCTGTCCAGCCGGGTTAAAGACGCTTTGGCAGCAAGAGACCTCCCGTCCTCCCTGAGTGAACTAATTCATCTAGCAACCCGTATTGATGTAAGGTTCGCAGAGAGGCAGGAGGAGCTGCGTCAGGAAAGAGACACTGCACGCCCCCGTCGGCGGTTTCATCTGGCCCCGGTTTTTCAGCATCCTCCATTACTGTCTCCTCAAGCCTCTGAGGTGGAACCCATGCAAGTGGACCGGGCCCAGTTATCGGAGCAGGAGCTGAACCGTCGCCGAACCGAGAAGCTATGTCTCTACTGCGCCAGCCCGGACCATTTCCGCAGAAGCTGTCCGCTACGTCCCCAGCGTCCGGGAAACACTCACACCTAGGAGCCGTAGGAGAGGCGGTCCTAGGTGCAGTTTCCTCCTCTCCACGTTTGATGATGCCAGTGGAGGTGACATCTGATGCTGGTTCTTCGTTCCGGAGTTCTGCCTTCCTGGATTCGGGGTCTGCAGGGAACATCATCTTAGCCTCATTGGTAACCCGGTTCCGCATACCTGTAGTCCGGCTGGAGAAGCCGCTGCTTATATCTTCGGTCAGTGGGGAGCTCCTCCGTGACCCCATCCAGTACATAACCCGGCCGGTGACACTCCGTGTGGGGGCTCTGCATAAGGAGAAGATCACGTTCCACGTTCTGTCCCGTGCTTCCTCGGCGATCCTCTTGGGGCTTCCCTGGCTGCAACGTCACGCCCCTACGCTCGATTGGAAGACAGGCGAAGTCCTGCGTTGGGGACCGGAATGCCAGAACTGTTGTTTGGAGGTGCCACGCCCGGTGCCTACCACTTCTCCGCCTCCGCTCGTCAAGCCGTTGCCAGGCCTGCCGGCCGAGTACCAGGACTTTGGGGATGTATTCTCCGAGAAAGAGGCTGAATCGCTGCCACCACATCGGCCTTACGACTGTCCTATTGACCTCCTGCCAGGGACCAGTCCACCCCGGGGGAGGGTCTACCCGCTGTCCGTGCCAGAGACTCAGGCCATGTCAGCCTACATTCGGGAGAATCTGCAGAAAGGATTCATTCGCAAGTCCTCCTCCCCAGCCGGAGCCGGGTTTTTCTTCGTGCAGAAGAAGGATGGTTCCCTCCGTCCGTGTATAGACTACAGGGGTCTAAATAAGATCACCGTAAAAAACCGCTACCCTCTCCCACTGATCTCAGAGCTGTTTGACCATCTCAAGGGGCTAAGGTTTTTCCAAGTTGGATCTGCGAGGAGCCTAATAACCTCATCCGAATTCGGGAGGGGATGAGTGGGAGACGGCGTTTAATACCCGAGATGGACATTTTGAGTATCTCGTGATGCCCTTTGGGCTCTGTAACGCTCCAGCGGTGTTCCAAGAACTCGTCAATGATGTCTTCCGGGATCTCTTGTACACCTGTGTCATAGTGTACCTAGATGACATCCTGATTTTCTCCTCTGATCTTCGGACTCACCGGGCTCAAGTACGCCAGGTTCTGCAACGTCTGCGCAGCAACCGACTGTACGCCAAGCTGGAGAAATGCTTATTCCATCGGACCAGCCTACCTTTCCTCGGCTACATAGTCTCGGCTGAAGGCCTAAAGATGGACCCAGCAAAACTCTCCGCGGTACTGCAGTGGCCCCGTCCTGTCGGTCTTCGGGCAATACAGCGCTTCCTGGGCTTCGCGAACTATTACCGACAATTTATTCCCCACTTCTCCACCTTGGTGGCTCCTATCGTGGCCCTTACTAGGAAGAATGCGAACCCGAGAGGCTGGCCTCCGGAGGCCGAGAAGGCGTTTGTGGATCTAAAGACGGCCTTCTCCACAGCTCCTGTCTTGGTCCGGCCTGATTCCGAGAGGCCGTTCTCCTTGGAGGTGGATGCCTCTTCCGTGGGGGCAGGGGCAGTCCTCACGCAGAGAAGCTCCAAAGGCAAGGTTCTCACATGTGGGTTCTTCTCAAAGACCTTTTCGCCGGCTGAGCGAAACTATGCCATTGGGGACCGGGAACTCTTGGCCATCAAGTTGGCCCTAGAGGAGTGGCGACATCTGCTGGAGGGGGCTCGTCATCCAATCAACATCTTTACGGACCACAAAAATTTGTTGTATCTTCAGACGGCCCAACGTCTAAACCCTCGCCAAGCCCGGTGGTCTCTTTTTTTCTCACGGTTTGACTTTCATATACATTTCCGGCCTGCTGAGAAGAACGTCAAGGCGGATGCCCTCTCTCGTGCCTCGGACGTGGTCGGTGAAGAACCCGTGTCACAACACATCATTTCCCCCGAACGGTTGGTTCACGTGGCTCCCGCAGGTCTCCAAAACATCCCTACGGGCAAGACGTACGTGCCGCCGGCACTCAGGAGGAAGATTCTGGAGTGGGGGCATAGCTCCTTGGTGGCTGGTCATCCCGGAGCTCGGAAGTCTTATGCATTGATCTCGCGGCACTACTGGTGGCCGACTCTAGCACAGGATGTCAAGGACTACACCCTCGCCTGTGTCACTTGCGCTCGGAACAAGGTCCCACGCCACAGGCCCGCTGGCCTCTTGCATCCTCTGCCTGTGCCTGAAATCCCATGGACGCACATAGCTATGGACTTCGTCACGGATCTACCAGTCTCCTCTGGGAATTCGGTCATCTGGGTGGTGACAGACCGGTTCTCAAAGATGTCCCACTTTGTGCCTCTCCCTGGCCTGCCGTCTGCCCCACAATTGGCTAGTCTTTTCTTCCGGCATGTCTTCCGGCTTCATGGACTGCCCTCACACATTGTCTCCGACTGCGGTGTTCAATTTGTTTCCCGTTTTTGGCGTGCGTTGTGCTCCCATCTGCAAGTCAAGTTGGACTTTTCATCGGCCTATCACCCTCAGTCCAATGGGCAGGTGGAGAGGGTGAACCAGATTCTGGGAGAATACCTGCGTCACTTTGTGTCCGGACGTCAGGACAACTGGACCGAGCTGCTCCCGTGGGCCGAATTTGCATATAACCATCGGGACTTTGGATGCTACCGGCGTCTCCCCGTTCTTTTTAGTCTATGGCCGCCACCCCACCCACCCCCCCCTTCCCCTGCCTCCTAACTCGAAGTGCCCGCTGTCAACGACCAGGTCGGGATATCAAGGCCATCTGGCAGGAGACGCGACATTCTCTACTTCGGCCTCCGCCCGTATGAAGTCTCAGGCGGACAAAAGGAGAAGACCTGCCCCGAAGTTTCTTCCTGGGGACCAAGTTTGGCTCTCTTCAAGATATGTGCGCCTGAAGGTCCCTAGTCTTAAATTGGGCCCTCGCTTCCTCGGACCCTTCAAGGTTCTTCGGCAGTTGAACCCTGTGACATACAAGCTCTGTTTGCCCCCATCTCTCCGGATCCACAACGCATTTCATGTGTCCCTCCTTAAGCCTCTGGTGCTGAACCGGTTCTCTCGGAAGAATGTGACGCCTTCCCCAGTAGCCGAATCCACTGACATCTTCGAGGTAAAGGACATTTTAGATATGAAAACGGTCAGAGGGAGACGTTTCTTCCTCGTGGATTGGAGGGGCTTCGGACCTGAGGAGAGATCCTGGGAGCCGGAATCCAATATCCTGAATCGGGACCTCATCCTCAGATTTCTGCGGCCTAAAAAGGTGGGGAGGCCTAAGCGGGGGGTACTGTAACGGGTTGCGCCGCGGTCCGTGGTACAGACCGCGGTCGCACCCGCGTTCCCCACGGCGGGTCCCCGGTGGGGACGGGGGCCCCCGCGGACTGCACTGCCGGTCGTGGCGCCACCCGTCCCATCCACTCACCTGGCCTCGCTCCCGTCCGGTCCTCGTCCCCTGCCGGCCGGAATGCGCGTGCGCGCCCCCAAGCGCGTTCACGTACATTTAAAGGGACAGTGCGCCGGTAATTGGGTAATTGCCAGGCGCTGTCCCTATATAAGTTTTGCACCCACGTCACTTCCCTGCTGGATCTATGTTGCCTCGTGCCTTAGCTAAAGCGTTCCTTAAAGGGGTTGTCTCGCTACAATGATTGGGTTTTAATTAAAAGATCTTTAAAAAACAAGCAGCTTTGCAATATATGTTCATTACAAATGTCCTACTGATTTTGAGCTAGCCCTGTTCATAGGAGTGCTTCAGCTTCTCAAATTTCTATAGCAGCTGACCTTTGATCCTTATCTTACTGGCTGTCGGGTCTGAATGACTTCATCACCTTTGAAGACGGGTGGGAGCAGAGAGCCCCTCCCGCACAGAATGCTTCTGTAGTGTAGGGGGGAGGAGGACTCGGGCTTCTATGTCCCTGCTGCCTGGATTAACCTGTGTGTGCCTGCTTCCTCCTGCTCTCTACACAGTTTTTGAGCAGAGATGAGGCTGATCAAAAAGATGTGACAGCAGTGACCCTGTTTGTTACTATAATCTTTGGTCTGTGGAGCTGTAACTATAATAATACATACAGATTGTGAACAGTTCATGCTGTCTTACTAGGGACACATCCTGAGTAACACTTTGCAGCTTCCCCTGCCTCTGTTCTGAGAGGGTTTTTTGTTGTTGCTGGAGATGTGGAGATATGTAAGCTAAACAAGGTATAGAACACTATTAGAAATCATAGACCTCTCTAGGCAGGCACACACGGGGTTAACTCTGGCACAATCCCGGATAGCTGCCTGTGTGCTGAGGGAGGGGGGAAGAGGGAGGGGAAAGGCAGAAAACTAGCACGCCCCTCAATTCAACTCCCATTCACAGACAGAGGCTGAAAGCTATTAATGAGACAACTCCTTTAAGTGTGTTCTCGCCCTACCGTGTACCAGACCTCTTGCTACGTTTTCCCGACTCCGAACCTCTGCCGTCTGCCCTGACCTTCCTGCCTGTCCATGACCACGAACCATTGCCGCCTGTCCTGACCTTCTGCCTGCCCATGACTACGATTCCCGGACTACGATTCTGTACCTCGCTGCACCTCGGCAGCCACCGCAAGCAAGTCACGTCAGGGGGGACGACCTGGTAGCCTCACGCCGCAGCAAGTCCATCCCGCTTTGCGGCGGGCTCTGGTGAAAACCGGGGACTACTTAGATTCCGTTCCCTGGTGTGGCTTAACTACCATCGCTTGCGGTGGTCCGGCGGATCCACTACCCAGCCGTCACACTGGACCCTTATTGAAAAGCTGGATGCAGTCCGTCTAATCTATAGCAAAAAAAGTTTCACCATCTCCACCCAGATGTACATGCACGGAAGTCCATCCAAGTAATGGAGATAATGATAAACAGAAAAATGTAGAATATTCAAATATAAAATTGGAACATTTAGTTCCAAAAAAGTTAAAAACAGACACACATTGACACACTGTGCAGCATCAAGCATGGTGAGAGATGTTCACGTGCTTCAGGTGAAGAATCAGCCCATACTCAGTGTGTCTCTCACAGCCATCATCACGTAATGTGTCAAAGTGCGGTGCCACATGTTAATGGAATGGTGAAAATTTTTCCCTACGACCTGAGTGCAATTTAGCCTAGGAATGGCCATGATTGCTAGTAAACAGATTCTGGGCATGCGCAGTACTTTTTTACTTAGCAAACGCATTCCTTCTTTCCTCCCTGTCATCGCTGAGCTATGGCAGTGAGCGGAGAGTGACAGTGGTCATCTCCGGCGCATCGCCGAGCTATGGCAGCGAGCGGAGAGTGACAGTGGTCATTTCCGGCGCATCGCCGAGCTATGGCAGCGAGCGGAGAGTGACAGTGGTCATCTCCAGCACATCGCCCAGCTATGGCAGCGAGCGGAGAGTGGTGACAGTGGTCATCTCCGGCGCATCACCGAGTTATGGCAGCGAGCAGAGAGTGACAGTGGTCATCTGCGGTGCATCGCCGAGCTATGGCAGCGAGCGGAGAGTGACAGTGGTCATATCCGGCGCATCACCGAGCTATGGCAGCGAGCGGAGAGTGACAGTGGTAATCTGCGGCGCATCGACGAGCTATGGCAGGAGTTTAGCGGAGAGGACAGGTCATCTCCGGCGCATCCCGATTAGGGAGCAGCGGAAGTGACGGGGGTCTCTCCCCGCCCGCGGCTATGGAGTAGCGGGAGTGACAGGTCCTCGGGCATCCCCCAGTTTGGGCGGGTAGGGAGAGTACATGGTCTTTTCCGGCCCGCGACTAGGGAGCGGGGGAAGTGACAGTGGTCATCTCCCCGCATCGCCGAGCTGGCAGCGAGGGAGAGTGACAGGGTCACCCCCGGCGCATCCCCAAAAGGGGAGCGACGGAGAGGACAGGGGCACCCCGGGGCACTCACCGACTTGGGCAGCGAGGGGAGATGAAAGTGGAATCCCCGCTTTTCCGGCTATAGCAAAAAGGGAGAAGGACAGGGGCATTTCCGCCGCAACCCCTGAGTAAAGGGCAGGGGAGATGACAGTGGCATCTCCGGCCCCTTCCAGCTAGGGCACGAGCGGAATGACAGTGGTCTTTCCCCGGTGCATCCCCCACTATGGCGCGAGCGGGAGTGAATGGCTCTCCGGCACATCACCGAGCTATGGCAGCGAGCGGAGAGTGAAAGTGGTCATCTCCGGCGCATCACCGAGCTATAGCAGCAAGCGGAGAAGGACAGTGGTCATTTCCGGCGCATCGCTGAGCGATGGCAGCGAGCGGAGAGTGACAGTGGTAATCTCTGGCACATAAATCAGTAAAGTACTCGGTATGTGGGCATTACTTATAACCATAGCACCTGATTTTACATGTAATTATGAAACACTTTGCAGCGCTGTGTGCTGTTCTTGCCGGTTGGTTGTAAGTATCTAAAGGACGGAGGGGGAAGTGAAGGGGAGGGGGGCGCAGCAGGGCGCGAGCACAAACAGTGAGGGGGGGGTGCTGTCATCCCCCCTGCAGTTAAGAAACGTCCAGCTGGGAGGGGAAACAAAGCCCCTGGAGTTGAGTAAGTGAGAAAATGAAACTGAAAGAAAAGAAACGAACTAATGAGGTGATAAAACCCCTTTAAATGTCTCCAAAATATAAGAGGCATTTCTAAAAACAGTTCCTTGAAGAGCTTTGACCTATTTATAGATGCTAACGAACTATTGAGATTTGGGGTACATATTTCAAATGCAAAACTTGGTACAGATGAGTACAATCCCATAATACTCCAAAACAGCCACATTGCATCTTTACTTGTACAACTCTATCATGAACAGACTAAGCACCAAGGAAATTTGTTCACTGAGGGAGCCTTGCGTACTGCAGGATTTTGGATAATAGGAGCAAAAACACTTGTCAGTCATTTGATTTACAAATGTATCACTTGCCGAAAACTTCATGGTATGTTCCAGTCAGAAAAGATGGCTAATCTTCCTAACTTTACTGACAAAGACTTATACGACAGCCACTGGAGGAGAGTCCAAACTCTGGTGGATGCCTTCTGAGACAAATGGAGAAAGCAATACCTCTTTACTTTGCAGACACTTAACAATTGTCAGACCAACAAACCCCAACACGAAACTTGGTGATGTTGTTCTTGTAAAGGACTCTCAATCGAAGAGAAATGAATGGCCTCTAGGACTGATAACCAAAGTGTTTCCCGGTGAAGATGCCAATGTCAGGAAAAGTTTGCAGGAAAAATGAACCTAAACATTTCCTCAGACCTGTTACTGAACTTATTGAGTTGTTCTCTTGTAAGATGTTGTAATGTGGTACCCTGGGGTCCCAGCCGGGGAGTGTTCTGCCTCAGCTATACGCCTTGGCTATATTTGTATGTGCTTTGCATTCCTATACTGTACTTCTATGTTTTAGTCTCAACAGCTCCATCTGCTGGCTGTTTAAGCACAGACACCATAATTATACCACATGACCTGCTGACATCATAAGCTCCTTTATCACCAGCAATTTTCTGTATAGACCCATGTAGAGCATATATGTCCACAATCCTCTCCCATCCAGACCTACAGCTAGCATCGATGGTAAGACCAAACTGCCATTCAGGGCTACACATTGTTTAGAGCTGTATTCTATGCCAATAGCTGTGTATAGACTATGTTTGCTGCAGACAGGATAGCACATGTACCCTGTACCTTCACATGTATGTATGTCTGCACATCCTCCATCTTGCATTATATCTTGTGCACATGTTCATGTCTGCATTGTCCTGTATATATCTCATGCTTGCATGTTGTTACATCACATTAAGTGCACATTTTTGTATATTCCACAGCTTAACACTATCCTATGCAAAATATGGAAATCGCTTGCTGGGAAAGAGTCCACACACATAGGGAGGACAGAACAGTAAATTTTTATTTAATTGAGACTAAATGTTTATATTAAAAAAAAATACTTGAAGGTCCCGGGCTTAGGACTTAAAACCAGCTTGCTTTATTGAATATAGACATGGAAAAAGGAGCTTACAGGTGTAAAAGTACAGATGCAGCGCTTACACTTTTCCAACCCTTATGGTTCTTGATCACAGCCGAGATATCCTTAACATTCCAAACATTTTCTTTTTTTTTTTTATAATATTTTTATTTTTCTCATCTTAATTTTAAATTGCTTTGAAAATACATAACAGGTCTGGTCACAGCATCTGACCACCTTGAGCCAATCACCCCCTGTATGGGTCCATGTACTTTTCGATTCCAAAGAATGTAAATGTATGGAGGGCTCCTTCTATGGTTCTGTAAAGTGTCGCGCTGTTCCGGGCCTATTTTTCGTATAGTACTGCCCATGTATTATTTATCACGTTGTGTGCATTGAATCGTATACTGTAGATGGAATGGTGGGTATCGCAGTTGCTGAATGTTTTGATGAGGTATTCTTTCATTCTCTCCGTGTCATGAAATGTAGACACTTTTTATACTGTTTATTCAGTTTTCATAGCAATGTACAACATATATTTCAAACAAATATGTGAAGACATACAGACAACCATGTAGAGCAGTGTAGATCGACTTTAGGTCGGCGTCCATAGAAAAGTTCACCATACAGAATTTTGGAAAGCGGAACAGTTTGCGAGGCCCCTATACACATGGAGTATATCATTATTATAATCAGCATATTAAGGGAGCATTGCCTCCCGCCCCTAAGAAAATCATGGAATTGTAGCCTCAGACAGAGTAAATCCTATGCCGACTAACCTACCCATGTCAAAATAATTAAAGGGGATGTATCGCTTCCTTACTTCGGCTCATTCACACTGCTCTGAGCTTCTCAACTCTGTGAATGCAGGGGCGTTTCTTCCCCTCCCAGCTGGATGACATCATCCCCCCTTCACTGCTGGCCTGAGACCCCCCCCTCCCCTCTGAGTCCACATATCACTGTGTCTCTCCCTATCAGTGTTAGTTTATATGTGCTGTATACATACCACAGGCGGCAATCAAGCTAAGGTGAGCACTGATCTCCGCGCTCAGCTGGAGATGTTGTACAGGTTTCTCAGATAGGCACAGATGGGTGTGTATGCAGGAGGGTTAGGCACAGGGTCAAAACTGTCATGTTTTTCTCATTGTACAATCTGCTGCAGTCTGTTTCTGCTAGGTGTGGAGACAGAAAAATGCTACGGCCCCTAACTCTGAGTCATTCTGTACAGCCAGTGAATAGACCCAGGGGCTGTACAGAATGTAAATGAGCTCTCAGCTAGTGAAATGCAAGGAGGAGAGATCAGGATGGGATTAGACCCACACTGGATATCAGTGTAAATAAAAACACAAGATAAGGGACACTGTGAGAACAAGGCAGCTTTGCTAATGACATCCAATTGCAAAGTTGCTTGTTTTCACTGTCCCCTTAATCTGAAGACCATTTAATGAAACAATAACACCCCTTTAACTAAAGCATCTCCCCTGTCGCACACATCCCCATTCATACAGCCAACCTCTGATACCACTACCCCTGATGTTCCCTTCATGTGGTCAATGCCGCTAACCATTGCCCCAGACATGTGAAAAGCGCTTTGGTATCCTTGACGCATAAGAAATCCTGTAATAGGAAGAGATCTGCACTAATCAGTTGCACCCACAGGTCTAAAGTTGGGACCCTCGGGGGTTTCCAGTTAAGAAGTATTGTTCTCTGTGCATAAAATAGGAGTCTGTAAAGTATTTGTTCATACTTTCCCGGAAACAAGTCTGTCACCAAGCCCATCAAACTATTGCTAGAATGTAGACTGTTTGTAGCATATCTGCATACATTGCACCAGGCACCACCACAGATAATTTTTAGCTGTGTTGTTGCTTGGTGCAGTGTATGCCAATACGCTAAAAAAAAGTGCATTTCACTATAGAGAGGAAGCTGAGAGGGTGATCTGGATACCATGGAAAACAGAAGCCAGTGAAGGGTGAGCCTGTACTAAGTTTGTTATGTGTTCAAATGTTTATATTGCCTGAAAAACTTTTTGTATGGGCTTCGGAAATCACAGATAAAGATGATGATTATATAAAGAAACCTTGTGGGGTTACAGGCCTTCGTTTGTGGAATTGAGAGAATTGTTGGAGCAGTGGAGAGAGGCCAATGTTGGTCAATATCTAATAAGCCATAAATAATTTCAGTCATATTTGAATTATTTTTCTTTTAAACTTTATATTTAATAATTTTTTTCAGAACAGTTTGAGAAACATACAATATACGATCCAGATATATGAGCAAAGGACATAACATGAAAATGTCACTAGAATAGTGAACACAAGGCAGACCTCATTGATATATATGAGCTTACATCACATTTTTCTCAGGCAAATAAAACAGTATTAAACACAACAACATGATTTTAAAAAGATATTCAAACGTAAGACAAGACAGGAACAAGAGGGAAGGGAAGGTGACATTCAAATATGTCCGCAATATCAGTCATGGGGTGAATCTGGTGACATCAAAGCCCAGGATGTTTTATATACTCTGTGTTATCACATAGAGATCCCATAAAGACCATATCACATTAAATCGATCAGTTTGGTTATTTAGAGTTAAACAGTCCAGTTATCTTATGTCTTTCAACCTTTGAAGTACATCCTGTATAGTCAGTGGGTTAGTACTCTTCCAGAAACACGAAATTTGACATCTGGCTGCAGTGAGAATATATACAATTAATCTCAGCACAGGTTTCCTCACTGGGGGAGGTATTAGGTTCAATAAAAAGCTTAGGGGATCTAGAGGAACATTTATCAGCGTAATATCAGAAATTAAGCACCATATACTGCTCCAAAATCCCTGAATACTCGGACATTCCCAAAAAATATGAAATATCGTACCCCCCTGATGTCCACATCTCCAGCAAACATTTGGCTCACTAGGATTCGTTCTGTGGAGTACAGCAGGTGTATGGTTCCACATCATGAGGAGTTTGTACTGATTTTCCTAATATACATTACAGAGTGATGTTTGAGACATCCTCATCCAAATCAAACCCCATTCCTCTCTCTCCAGTTGGCTACCCAAAAATTGTTCCCATTTTACCATGTATGAATGTCTAATCGGTTCATCTGGACCCGGGTTTATCAATATAGCATAGGTGTCAGAGATTAGACCTTTAGTTGAAGCAGTAAGTTTACATAAAATTTCATATCTGGTTGGTGTAAAAAAGATGGAGGAGCCTAGGATGTGTCTTGAGTAATGCAACACATGCAAGTATGAATAATGACAAGTGTTTGGTAATTGGAAACGTTCTTTAAGTTGTTGAAATGGTCTAGTTTGTTGATCCACTATATCTGCTATTCTGAACAACTTTCGCTCATACCATGGTTTCATGGAGAGATTGCCAATCTCTTCTGGGAATAGTGGGTGGGATAAAAATGAAGTCATAGCAGATGAGGCGCAGCGAAGATTGAAACGTTTCGCACAATGTCGCCATACTTCTCTGGCCAGGTTGAAGGGGCCTAATAATGTAATATCTAGTTGGATATTAGTTGTAGCTCACAAGAGAGAATTAGGGTGTATAGGCGCCACCCACAGCTATTCTATCTCCATCTTGAGAAAGCATACATGGAGGACCAAGCTGGAATCTGCCTGAGCTGTGTAGCCCAATAGTATTTAGTGATATCAGGGACCTCCCTCAGATCGACCAGCCAGCATAATCGTTCCTACGATTCTATGGTGTTTATACGCCCATATAAATTTCAAAAATGCGGCCTGGAGTGCCTTTAAGTCTGTGATCGGGACTGGGATAGGTAAAGCCTTAAACAAATAAAGTACAGGCAGTCCCCGACTTATGTCTGTCCCCTAGTTATGAACGACGCAAGCCAGGGACACTTCAGCTGTACGCGACTCCTCTGCAGCTGAATCCCGAGTAGCTGACAGCGGCTGGGTGCTTCTGTGGCCTATTCACTGTCAGCGATCTTCACAGCTGTATGCGACTCCTGGTAGCGCATATAGCTGACTCTCCGGTCCCCGTCGGCGTCCGGGCACTGCCATGGCCCGGGCACCGTTGGGGATTGCTTTAGCTGTATGCGACTCCTGGGAGCACATACAGCCGAAGACTCTATTGTGGAGCAGAGAGCGAGCGCTCCCTGCCCCACGATAGAACTCCAGAAGGACACAAGCAGACTTACAGCCTTCTGGAGTCTCCTGCACAGGCAGCGTGCTATGCCATTATGCTGCCTGCGCGGCCTGATGACATCACCGGCCTGTGCCAGAAGACCAGCAGTCGGAGGTGAGCCTCGGAGCAGCGGAGGAGTGAAGTATTTTTTTTTTTTTTTTTTAGTAAACCCTGTCTATACCTGCCTATGAGACACAAATACCTGCCTATAGCCTGCCTATACCTGCCTATACCTGCCTGTGAGGGGACAAATACCTGCCTATAGCCTGCCTATGGGGGACAAATACCTGCTTATAGCCAACCTATGGGGGACAAATACCCATCTATAGCCTGCCTATACCTGCCTATGAGGGGACAAATACCTGCCTATAGCCTGCCTATACCTGCCTTTGGGAGACAAATACCTGCCTATAGAGTGTAGCCATTCACTGTGATAGAGAGATCAGGTGGAGGGATAGAGTGGGATGGTGGGTAGATGATGAATTCAGTTTTCTCCACATTTAGTTTCAGGAGGCGGGAGGAGAAGAAGGATGATATGGACGAAAGACAGTCTGGGATCCGGGAGAGTAGAGCGGTGACATCTGGGCCGGAGATGTAGAGTTGGGTATCGTCAGCATACAGGTGGTATTGAAAGCCGTGT
The DNA here is from genome assembly GCA_025379985.1 of Phyllomedusa bahiana. NCBI lineage: Eukaryota > Metazoa > Chordata > Amphibia > Anura > Hylidae > Phyllomedusa > Phyllomedusa bahiana. The sequence goes on along the minus strand of JAODAL010005398.1, from coordinate 56,035 downwards.
GATGCTATGAGCTGACCCAGGCCAAGGGTGTAGATAGAGAAGAGTAGTGGGCCCAGGACAGACCCCTGGGGGACACCAACAGAGAGCGGGCGAGAGGAGGAGGTGGTGTGAGAGTGAGAGATGCTGGATGTTCAATCAGTGAGGTACGAGGAGATACAGGAAAGAGCCAAGTCCGTGATGCTGCGGGAGGAGAAGCGGTGTAGAAGGAGGGAATGGTCGACAGTGTCAAAGGCAGAGGACAGGTCTAAGAGTATAAGGACAGAGTAGTGGTGTAAGGCTTTGGCAGTTGCTAGGTCGTTGGTGACTTTGGTTAGGGCGGTTTCGGTAGAGTGGTGGGGTCGGAAGCCCGATTGCAGCGGGTCAAGGAGAGAGTTGGAGGAAAGGTGAGAGAACAGTTGGAGATGGACGTGCTGTTCAAGGAGCTTAGAGGCGAATGGAAGTAGAGAGATGGGGGCGATAGTTGGACAGAGAGGAGGGGTCAAGAGATGGTTTCTTAAGGATGGGTGTGATGGTAGCATGTTTGAAGGTGGAAGGGAAGATGCCAGAGGTTAATGATAGGTTGAAAAGATGGGTAAGGGCTGGGATGATAACAGCACTATGGTCCGGGATGAGGTGGATGGCAGTGGATCAAGATTATAGGTAGTGAGGTTAGATTTGGACAGCAGAGAGGAAAGCTTATCAGGAGTGACAGTAGAGAAGCAAGTTCGGGGGGAATAGTGATGAGCAGGTGTAGAAGTGGGTGGTGGGGGCTGCAGGGTGAAGCTTTGTCTGATGAGATTGATCTTATTTAGGATGTGAGTGGCAAAGTCATCTGCTGAGTGGAGAGATGGGGGAGGGGTGCTGGTGGACAGAGGAGAGCGTTGAAGGTGTTAAAAAGTTGTCTGGGATTGTGAGACAGAGAGAATATGAGAGTGGTGAAGTAATCCTGTTTGGCGGTGGTGAGTGCAGATTTAAATGTAGAAAAAGACGGAAACAGAAACATGGCCATACTCACTGCTAGTGAAGCTGAAGTGAGCCTAAACACAGCACAGAGGCAGCACACGCTGTATAGTTTCCCAACGTATGGTACTGTGGCTTTTTTGCTTTTTTGCATGCTATGTGAATAGATGTCAATTTAAGGTGCAGCTTTCTGTCCACCTAGTGGAGAGATGTATGGGACACTACCCATTAGCTGCACCTGGGTATTTTTCTTTAATAGCATGGGGGCGTGTGCTGCCTCTGTGCTGTGTTTAGGCTCACTTCAGCTTCACTAGCAGTGAGTATGGCCATGTTTCTGTTTCCGTCTTTTTCTTGAGTATTTTTTCCCCTTTTTCTGTATATTTTGTGATTTTAAAGGAGTGTAGGGACCTGTAATAGATGAGGAGCCGTGACGTTTGGCTTGCAGGCTTACAATATAATGGCCATTATGTTAACCAATACCTCATATTTGATGTTTTTCCAGTATGTAAAATAGTTTTTTTGCCCAACAGTACTGGGGACTGGATGCAAGTAGAATACCAGCGGCCGCCCCCCCATGCGTGGAAGGTGTGAGAGCGGTTGTCTTATGGGTATTTTTGTATCTGTATAGTTTCCCAACGTATGGTACTGTGGCTTTTTTGCATGCTATGTGAATAGATGTCAATTTAAGGTGCAGCTTTCTGTCCACCTAGTGGAGAGATGTATGGGACACTACCCATTAGCTGCACCTGGGTATTTTTCTTTAATAGCATGGGGGCGTGTGCTGCCTCTGTGCTGTGTTTAGGCTCACTTCAGCTTCACTAGCAGTGAGTATGGCCATGTTTCTGTTTCCGTCTTTTTCTTGAGTATTTTTTCCCCTTTTTCTGTATATTTTGTGATTTTAAGGGAGTGTAGGGACCTGCAATAGATGAGGAGCCGTGACGTTTGGCTTGCAGGCTTACAATATAATGGCCATTATGTTAACCAATACCTCATATTTGATGTTTTTCCAGTATGTAAAATAGTTTTTTTTGCCCAACAGTACTGGGGACTGGATGCAAGTAGAATACCAGCGGCCGCCCCCCCCATGCGTGGAAGGTGTGAGAGCGGTTGTCTTATGGGTATTTTTGTATCTGTATAGTTTCCCAACGTATGGTACTGTGGCTTTTTTGCTTTTTTGCATGCTATGTGAATAGATGTCAATTTAAGGTGCAGCTTTCTGTCCACCTAGTGGAGAGATGTATGGGACACTACCCATTAGCTGCACCTGGTATTTTTCTTTAATAGCATGGGGACGTGTGCTGCCTCTGTGCGTGTTTAGGCTCACTTCAGCTTCACTAGCAGTGAGTATGCCATGTTTCGTTTCGTCTTTTTGAGTATTTTTTCCCTTTTTCTGTATATTTTGTGATTTTAGGAGTGTAGGACTGCAATAGATGAGGCGTGACGTTTGGCTTGCAGGCTTACACTATAATGGCCATTATTTAACCAATCCTCATATTGATGTTTTTCCAGTATGTAAAATAGTTTTTTTGCCCAACAGTACTGGGGACTGGATGCAAGTAGAATACCAGCGGCCGCCCCCCCCATGCGTGGAAGGTGTGAGAGCGGTTGTCTTATGGGTATTTTTGTATCTGTATAGTTTCCCAACGTATGGTACTGTGGCTTTTTTGCTTTTTTTTTTGCATGCTATGTGAATAATGTCAATTTAAGGTGCAGCTTTCTGTCCACCTAGTGAGAGATGTATGGGACACTACCCATTAGCTGCACCTGGGTATTTTTCTTTAATAGCATGGGGGCGTGTGCTGCCTCTGTGCTGTGTTTAGGCTCACTTCAGCTTCACTAGCAGTGAGTATGGCCATGTTTCTGTTTCCGTCTTTTTTTTTTACAAATTTAAAAAAAACACAAAAAAAAACAACTACTGATGGGGCTTGAACTCCCAACCTCTGGCTTGCAGGGCTAATCACCTATGCACTGTACTATACAAGCAGCTTATGCAGACACAGTGTTGAATCCTTATGCTATACACTACAGGTGATGACGTCATAAGGAGGCGGGGCTTGCATTCGATCTGAGGAACAGAACGCCTTCTTTTCCAAGTAGCAGCTTAAGGACTGGACCTGTGAGGAGGTGAAACAACCTCTTGGCAAAAGCCCCTTAAACAGCCAGTAATTGCCCAGAACATTGACCCTAAAGCTGGGAGATGTACATAGAGGCAGCAGACCTTGGATTCACTATCGATTTTAACAGCTCAGAGGGGGAGTAGACACAGAGTGTGCAGGCAGCCAATCATAGCTCAGGGGGCGTGGACGGGGCCTTTCCTGTCTAGGGGCGTATCCCAACAGGCTGAATGAAATGTCAGCCAGCCAATCACAGTGCAGGGGCCGTGTCTAGGGTGTGATCATCGACCAGGGGGCGTTCTGACCAGCAACAGCAGAAATAAAAGACAGTTTTACAGAGAAGCTCATATCTGCTAAACCAAGTGACAGAGGTAATGCAACCCAATTACAAAAGTGCTTATTTTTACTGTCCCCATAATCTGAGACATGATCTTTGTAACGATAAAACCCCTTTAAGAGTAACAACAATCTCCTCCTCTGTAATCGGGAGATTCAATGTTGCCACATCACTAAGCACTGAGTTTCGGGAAAATACAGGACAAAAGAAAGTCCTGCACCAAGGCTTCCCGTTTTCCGGGATCAGAGGGCAGATGATTTGGGATACTATACAGCTTGGAAAAAAAGGAATGAAAGAGACCGGCTACAGTATTGGGGTCTGAACATGGGACTCCGGCATTGTTTTTAATAGAGTAAGGGGCTGACTTAACTGTCTAATTTCGAAGCATGCTTGCAAGTAAGGAATGGGGTTTATTAGCCCTTTCATAATATTTATGTCGTGAAAAGACCAACAATTTTTCAGTAGTATGTAAAGCTAGGGTGCTCCTTCTATGTTTAGGCACCGACGCACAATTCTGCTGTTTTCTGATTGTAGCATCAGCTGCAGTGTTATTGTGTTTCTTCTGGCTTTGCAGAGTGAAATTGTGCTGGTCCCGTACTTTGAGTGAGAGAGGCAGGAGTGCTCGCTCCTGTGAATACGACTGGGGGCCAGACAGAATGTAAATTAGTAGAGCCATCAGCCAATGACATGAAGGGAGGAGGAATCCGATCAGCACTGGGGAACTGTGTTTACAGAAACAGAAGATAAGGCAGACTGTGAAAACAAGACAGCTTTGCTTATGACATCCAATTGCAAAGTTGTTTGTTTTCAACGTCCCCATTTTCTGAAGACCTTTTAATGAAATGATACAACCCCTTTAACTGTAAAACCATATCTGGATGACCTTGCGTACCTAGGGGGAGCACAAATTCACGACTACACCCCAAGTCAGGCCGTCAAACCCAGAGTGGGCACAGGGCTCCTGACAGCAGATGCTCCCTATGTGAAAGGATAAGTATCCTGTAATGTATTTTGTAGGTTAGAAGGAAGATTAATTCCCAATATCTTTGACTTTGGCTAATTTTGTACTAGGAGGGATTTTTAATTTGAATACTATTGTCCCAAATGGGCCGAACTGGGACATTACATTGTTTGCTCTTTAGTTATTATTCATAAAGAAACAGAAAAAAAGTAATTTTAGAAAAACATTTCTTTTTCTTGTGTAATAATTTGGGTTATTTTGATTGTATTTGTTTTAAAGTTTAATATTTTTTTTTTGGTTTAATAAAGTTTGAAAATCTTACTAAAAGGGGAAAAGGGGTGGAGTCTGTGACTTTTACATGAAGACTTTAGCACATGGAGCTCCTGTAGCCCAAAACAGTGACGCCAGAAGTGTGGCGCTAATATCCCCGGGATTAGAGCCCCCCTGGTTGGGGTGTTAGGTGTTATTCCGCTTGTTGTGCTGTGCTCTTGTCCTTCTTATGTGCTCTGGACCTGCAATTTGTGAATTTATTAGCGCGCTGGTCATTTCTGGAGCCCTAGAATATATGTTTCTAAGAGGGATACGTTTACTGCAATTATCCAATACACCCCAAACAAGGACTGATTTAACGTGAACAAAATTTTTAAAAAAGAGGGCGCAATATTGATTATCCAGAATAAATACGCAAAAAAATAATACCCGAAAACCCAATCCCCTGTTGGAAAATCAAAGGTTTGATTTCCAGTTGGGGGGACTTTACCCCCTCTTTTCCCTGTGTGAATTATCTCATTTTTTCCCCCAAACTTGACTTCTTGTAAAAGATTTCCCCTTTAAACAAAAAAAAGGTTCTTTCCTGTGTTCTCTCTTTTTTACAAACTTGACTTCTCTGAAAAGTTTCCAACTTTTTGAACATGAAAAAGGCTTCCCTTTTTCCCCGTTGAATTCTCTCATTTTTACCAAACTTGACTTCTTTTAAAAAAGTTTTCCCCACATTTGAACAGAAAAACCCTTTTCCTGGGGGGTTTCTCTTGTTGAACAAGGTGGGTTTAGGGTAAAAGGTTTCTCACATTTTCTGAACAGGGGAAAAAAGGTTTCCCGTGTGAATTCTTATGTTTAAACGAGATGTGATTTAATGAAAAAAGATTTCCCCACTTTTCTGACCCTTTGAATATGGCTTCTCTCCTGTATAATTTTTTTATGAAAAACAAGGTGAGAGTGTTTTGAAAACAGTTTTACCACATTGATACTTTTTAAAATTTTCCCCCTCTTTTTGGCCTGTACGCATTGTAATTATTTGGGGGCGGAGAAGGGGTTCCTCATTTTGGGGGGGATTTCGACGATCTGCACTCAGGAAACCAATTTGTTTTGGGTCTCCGGGGTTCCCCTTTCATTGGGGGGTGATGTTAAGTCTGTCTGGTCGTCCTGGATGTACTTCGGGGTGTGTGGTTTTTCCTGGCGATTCTTCTACTTTATAACTTAGTGAGGAATGCATTTCCCCTAAAACTACGGAATTTTTCTGTAAAAATTAAAACTGTTTCAAAGATTTTTTTTTCCAACCACAAAACAAAAACATTTTAAACATTCCTTTTAGGTGGGAAAACCTCCGGTTTGTATTAAGTTTTTTTGGGGCAAGCCGAGATGGATCCAGCAGGACCACTTCTTATGTCCTGAAGCTCATGCAGGAATTCCCAGTGTTTTACTGGCTTGCTAGGTATGTAAGGTTGTAGGTGCTGCACCATACCCTCCTGCTGTTAGCGTATAAGGGGTGATTTTAAGTATTACAAAAAAAAGTTTGTTTTTTTGGCTTTCCTTTTTATGATCTGTTGGGGGGCTGCATTTGGGGAAAAAGTGTATCTGGGGGGCAAATAAGACGGGGGAAAAAAAAGGCCCCATGCATCATGTGTCAAGGTAAACATCAGTAGGAAGGTGCATGGGGGAAGCGACATGATACAAGGAGCAGCCCCCCCCCCTTAAAAAAACCATGTGTGACCAAAGTGAGTCACTACAACGAAAACGCCCCTAGGTATGGGCCCCGGAGCAGAGGGATGTCAAAAAACCCTGCAAACCCTATGTGTATGGGGCCCAGAGAAATGGAGCACTGCACCTTTGTAACCCTACTTTTAATGGGCCCCCGGGAGCAGACAGATTTTCCTGCACCTCTGCTAACCTATTTGGTATGGGCCCGGGAGCAGATGGATGTACCACACCTCCTAACCCCTGCTGTGTAGGGGCCCAAGCAGGGGGATGTCAGCAACTTTTTTTTAAATTTAAACATAGGGGGCCCTTTGAGCGATGGATTCACCGCACCTCTGTTTAACCATATGGTATGGGGCAACAGTCAGATGGATATCAACACAACTTAAAAACCCCTGCTATGGGCCGGGGACGGAGAAATCAATGCCCCCTTGTAGACCTACTGGTATGGTGCCCCAAGCAGCAGTTGTCAAAACACTTTTGCTTCCCCTACGGTAGGGGGGCCGGGGGCGTTTGACCTTGCAAACAGCAGACGGATGTCACTGACCTCGTTACCTTACGGTATGGGGCCCGGACCCGACTGAGGTCACTGAATCTCTGCTAACCCTATGGTGGGGGGCCCCGGGCCCGAGGGATTCGGGCTCGCAAACCCTATGTGTAGGGCCCCAGAGCAGAGGGAAAAGCACTGCCCTTGCTAACCCTAGTGTTTATGGGCCCCTGGAGCAGAAGAGTCACTGCACCTTGTCCCCTGAATTGGATATTCGTTTCGTAAAGGTTTTTTTCTTGATGATCATTTTTCCCTTTCGGGAATGGATGGAATTGGGTGTCAGGTAAAACATCAAGATTTAACCCCTTGCAAACACTACTGGAAGAACACAAGCTGGTGGGGGGGAACATTTTTGGCCCGGGAAAGGTTTCTGGGCCACTCACCCATATAAAGGGAAAAAACTTTGGGTTAAAACTATTTTTTCATCAAAGAAACCCATACAACTGATTGTCTTTCCTGGGGCAGAGGGGATTTCCAGCAAGAAAATGGGACTGTCACACAGTAGAAATGTCCGACACCGATTAAAGGGCATGACCAAAGACTTTAAGTACTTTTTGGCCCCAACCCCCAAAAACCCAACTGAGATGTGGGGGGCCCCCCTCAATGGTGCTATGGCTCTATGGCCCCCAGATTTTGTGGGATGCGTCGGCCCCCAGATCCCTGTGAAAAAACCAGGATTATGGAGTACTCTCCGCCTGTCTCGCTGCTGTCTGTGCTGCACACAACGGTCTCGCTGGGAAAAGAGGGACTTCCTGTGTGTATTTTCATTATTTCTTCCTTACAGTGAGAACCTGCTGTGTAGCAGCCTTAAAATCCTTGTATAAGGCTGTAACGTATCATGACACAGCCCAGGATTCCCCCCTTACACTCACTCACCTTTTATCCTTACTATCTCACAAAAGTCAGACACCTTCAAATTCTGTAAAATATTTTTTTTTTTTCATGGGACAACACTGAAGATCTGCCCCTGTTAAACAAGTAAAGTATCAGGTACAGCTTGTATAACGTGAAAAATTTGTTGTCCCTCAAATACACAACACACAGACATCAATGTCTAAACTGCTAGAAACAAAAGTGAGTAACCCAAGTAAAAATTTAAATTTCCCCCCCAACTTTCCCCATTTTCCTTAGGTGCCTGTAAACCTTTTGTTTTCAAGGTCTCAGGTTGAATTGAGAGCGGGTATTGTTAAATTTGGTGTTCTAATTCTCCCCCCTCTCCTCTCCCCCAGAAGTCCCCATGGCACCGCATGGAAAAAACTTTTTGAGGATCTAAAAAAAGAATTGTTGTTTAAACAAAAAAATTGGCAAGGCTTAAGAAGATTTCCAACCCCCTGCACACCCTGCACGTGGGGCCAAGGGCCCTACAGGGGTTTACAAGAGGTTACTCAAAAAGGAAAAACAGGGCCTCCTGGGGGGCGCCCAAAGAACTGAGTACATTTGGGTCCAGCTCATACCAGAGAGGGCTGCCGATTGTAAGGTTTACAAGGATGGGGGGGTCACCTGCCATGCTAAAACCATCCCGGGCACAGGCATTGGTCTGTGGCGTTGTCCCAGAAGAAAGTTTTTTAAAAATGTGCCAAGAAAGACCGCAAACAGTTTGCTGAAGACAAGCAGACTGAGGACATGTCCTGTGTCTGATGAGACCAAGAAAAACTTATTTTGTTCAGATGGGTCAAAATGTGGGGGGCGGCAACAAGTGAGAGTATGTTCCCTACAATCAAAAATGGTGGGGGAGTGTCATGGTTTGGGGCTCATGATTGCTACCAGCTGGGGGGGAGTAAAATTCATGAGGGAACCTGAATCCCAACATTGCGTGACATAGAAGTGGCTACCCTTTTCCCTTTTTGGGGCCACAGTGGTTTTCCCAAAACAAATAACGACCCAAACACCCCCCAAGACCCCCACCCCTTGTTAAAGAAAAATTGGGGAAAAAGGTTTTGGGAAAGGGTCAAGGTAGGGGGCATATGGGGGGGGTCCTAATCAAAAGGGGAGGAGGGGAAAAGGTCTCTAAATCCACCAGCTCCAGATTTGTCATGGGGAGGGAAGAGGATTCCAGTGCTGTAACAGTGAAGCTCAGTGCCCTCACCAAAGAGAGTTAATCAGTGCGGGAAATAATAGGGACACAAGGAACTGCATTAGGCAAATTTGTCCATTGTCAATTAAAGGTGTACTCACTTTTGTCATCACATAGAAGTGTAGTCACTTTTGTTGCCAACAATTTCGACACTGATGGCCGTGTGTGATTTATTTTGAGGACACCAAATTTACATGTTATAAAAGCGTACACCGGCTATTTTATATTGAAAAAAGTAAAGATCCTCATTGTTTCACTGAAATGGTAGCTCAAATTTACAAAAAAAGGCCCGGGTGTCAGTTTTTTAAAAAGATTTTGGAAGCAAACTTTGTTGACAATAGGTCTGCCCTTTCCCCCCCAAATTTGGGCCTTAAATTTACCAATGGGAGCACTTTAAAATCAAGTGGACTTTTTTTCTCGGGATGGACAATTTTGGCTAACCAGATCATCGGGGAAAATTTTCCCTTTTTGTTTCCAGAACTCTATTTATGTAACCTGACTGTGGGAAAGGGGATTTTAAAAAGGTCCCAGATCCGGCTGTCAGTGCAGATGTTCATCCAGTGGTGAACCCAAAAACCTGAGCAAAACCTATGTACGGCGGGCCCAAAAACCCCTTTTGGGAGATTAAAACTCTTCGGGCCCCCCAACCAGGTATAAAAAGGATACTGGGAAACTCTGAATTCATTACTACTCCTTGGTCAATCTTCGGGTTCCTCCTTCATCACCATCCTCGCTATCGCCCCTCATTTTTTTCTTCACCTCCCTTTGTATCATCAGACCTTCACCTGATGTGACTATGGAAATTCATACAGCAGACGATCGACTAAAAAACCCCCCAAATACCTATGACCCCATCTGTGCGCAGGGGTCCACCCCGTATACAATTGTGTATAAGGCTTTTACCTGAGGATTCCCCTGGGACGTCCATCTTAATGTTACCTCAATCTTAATATCAATCAAATTTTTCCCCAAAAGGAAAAAAAACCGTGAAATAATGAGGTTGTTCCATTTGGTCTATTTAGAGGAGACTTCAGCCCCCTTACCTGATGATTCTCGGGGGACATTTCCCTCTGGACAGTCCGGGAATACGAGGAGGGGAATTTCTGCTGGATTTCTCCCCTTTGGGTCCATTTTAGGGGGTAACTGCCCGATACATGAGTGTGGTATATCTGCGTATATGAGGGGGACAAGTGACGTATCTTGCTCTTCTCACCCCCCCCTTTGATTCAGCGGGCCCGGGGTCCTCCACAAGACTCCCGGCAGATCCCCGTGCTTCTATGTACTCCCCTCCTCCAGGAGCATAGACGCGACTCCTGAACCCCTTTTAGGAACTGACAAACAAGGATCCTATCATCATCCAGACCATCACCCCCTGTGTTTTGTAAATGTCCCACATTTCCCCCCTTCATCATCCAGACCCTTTATCCCCTGTTATGTATAATTCCCCGCATTCCCCCCACCTCTCCCGTCAGGTCATGATTGGGCATTCTGGATCTTGTACAGGAATGGGGGGAGGCTCGGGGCTCTGGGTGCTGCTCCGTCCCAGACACCGGGTGGCACACCTCACCAGCGACTTCTTCACTACTGTGTATTCCTGGTATGGGGAGACATGATCACTACATGATTCTAAGAACCCCTACCTTTCCCTCATTCACCTGTTATGATAGAGAGAGAAAGAGGTCATGTGAGAATTTACCTTCCAGTTACCAAGTGATGATTCCCCGGGGAGGTTAAAATCCTGGGGGGCCTGAGGTCTCCGTCCCTTTTCATCCTTGGGGGGGGGCATTTATGAATAGGGGGCCTTGTTTTAGTGTAGAGTCCCCGGACCCGAGGAACCTGAAGAAGAAAGGAGGATTGAGACAAGATCACACCTATATACACCCTTTTTGTAAATTAAAATACCTACATTAGTGGATACACGTCCCAGGATCGAGACACAGATAAAGAAGCATTTAGGGCCAAGTTCTTTCCCAGTAAAAAGACGCAATATCTATTTATTAACACAAATAACAAAAAAAGAAAGTAAAACCCCCCATATTTCTAATATTGTTTATATCATTTTTATGGGGACACAGAGATCGAACTTTGATACAATGTAAAATGTCAGGGGACAATTTTTTTTACAGGGGAAATGTGGGGCCCTCCAAAAAAAACTTAACAGAGAACAATGTTAAAAGGTGGAGACAAAAGTAAGTACAGAAAAAAACATACATAGCCCTTCCCCGTGGTTTTACAATTATGAAGGAAAAGGAAAATTGTTCCCCAAAGTGTCAATATTTGTGTGGCCCCATTTTTTCCAGCATGCCTTAATTCTTGGGGCTGGAGGCACTAGGCGTCCAGGGTTTCACCCCCGAAATCCCTTTCCCCCCTCCATATGACATTTATATGTCAAGTCCTCAGATATGTAGGTAGAAAACAGAGAGAAAAGTACTGAGTGAGGGCACGTGGGGGTGAGTTTGGAAAGCCCGCTATCCCCCCCACTCATTTCTTATGAAATTTTTGGTTTGATACTGACAAAAGAACTACTTCAGGTTTGGGTGGGGTATTAAATTTTATGGGATTCCCCCAGCTCAAGTTACACAAACATTCTCTTTGGGGCACAGTCTTCCAGTTGTCCCTTTTTTTGGCACATAATTCATCTATTGGGGCCATGGTTTCTTTTTTGGGGGTCTGAAGAAAAACTAGCCCCATTTGTAAGGTAGATGAAGAGGTAAGAGAGGCCCACCAGCTTATTGGAACAAAAAACTCGGGAAAATAAAGTAATAACACGATGATATCCCAAACCTTTTTAGACAAAGTAACCCGAGGGTAAAATTCGGAAAGGATAAGCGTGCGGAAACTATTGGAGGAGGTCCGGGTTTTTAGACCCAAAAAGGGAAGGGTTAGAAATCAGTGGATTATTAATTGGGCTGTAAAAGGGCAGAAATTTCTTAAATATCGAAAAATTTCCCGGTTTTTTTGGCAAATTTTTTTCATTTGTACAATTATAAAAATACATTCAACTTATTATGCAAAGGGATGGAAAAAAAGCCCCAAAAAGGTTGAGATTACATGAGGGAGGGGGTTTAGGGATTAGGGTAGGATGTATGGGGGGGCGGGTTTGGGAAAGGGATTAAATGGGGAGGTATCAGGAGATTAGGGCAGAGTGTAGGGGGGGGGGGTTATGGATGGAGTTAATGAGGGGGTGTATAGGAGATTAGTTAGAAATGTATGGGGGGGGGGTTTTGGATGGAGATTACTGAGGGAGGGATAGGAATTAGGATAAGATGATGAGGGCAGGTTAGGATGGAGGTTACATGGGGAGGGATCGGGATTAGGGGAGTGTTGGGGGGGCGGTATGGAAAGGAGTTTTTTAAGGGAGGTATCAGGGATTAGGGCAGAAATGTATGGGGAAAATTATGGATGGAGATTAATGGGCGGCATAGGAGTTAGGATGAGATGTATGGGGGGGGGCAGGTTATGGAAGGATTTTTGAGGGGGTATCGAAAATTAGGGTGGATGATGGAGGGAAAATTTGGGTGGAAATTTTAAAGAGGGGAGGGGATCGGAGATTAGGGGAGAGATGTATGGGGGGGGGTTTTGGATGAAAATTACTGAGGGGAGGTTCAGGGAAAAAGGGAGGATGCATGGGGGGGAAAAGGTTATGGATGGCAAATTTTGAGGGGAGGTTAGGAGATTAGGGTAGAGATGTATGGGGGAAAAAGGGTTATGGATGGCAATTAATGGGGGAGGTATCAGGGGATTGGGGGAAGTGTATGGGGGGAGGTTAGGTGAAGATTCATGGGGGGTATTGGAGTTTTGGTTAGAATGTAGGGGGGAGGTTAGGTCGAGATTACATGAGGGAGTTTCAGGGATTAGGGTAGAGATGTATGAGGGACGGTTTTGGATGGAGTTACAGAGGGAGGTTTGGAATTAGGTAGGAAGTATGGGGGACGGTTATGGGTGGGATTAATGAGGGGAGGTATCGATTAGGGTAGAGAGTATGGGGGGACAGGTATGGTGGGTTAATGAGGGGAGGTTTTTCAGGAGATTAGGGAAGATGTATGGGGGGGGAAAAGGTTATGGATAAAGATTTCATGAGGGGAGGGCTCAGGAGATTAGGGTTTGAAAAGTATGGGGGGGGTTTTTGGATGAAGTTAATGGGGGAGGAATTAGGAGATTAGGTTTTTGAAAAAGTATGGGGGGGGTTATGGATGAGTTACATGAGGGGAAAATCAGGGTTAGGGGAAGTTTTTGGGGAGGAGGTTTAGGGGAATTTCATGAGGGGAGGGTTAGAATTAGGGGAGAGATTATGGGGGAAGTTATGGGTGGAATTAAATGAGGGAGGATCAGGAGATTAGGGTAGGAGTATGGGGGGAGGTTTGGTGGAGATTACATGGGGGAGGTACGGAGATTAGGGAAGAATGTTTGGGGGGGGGGGGGGGTTATGATGGAGATTACATGAGGGGGGGTATCGGGATTGTTGAATGTATGGGGGGAGGTTATGGTGGGGGATTTAAAAGAGGGAGGCTAGGAGATTAGGGTAGAGTTGGAAGGGGGGCAGGGTTTGGATGGAGATTAATAAGGGAGGTCTCAGGAGATTCGGATAGAGATGTATTTGGGGGACGGGTTTTTGGGTGGAGATTATTGAGGGGGGTATAATTTTGGGGAGAGTGTTATGGGGGGGAAGGGTATGGATGGAGAGTACATGAGGGGGGTATCAGGCGATTAGGGGGGAAAATTTTAGGGGGAAAAGGTTTTTGGTGGAGTTTCATGAGGGGGATATAGGGATTAAATTTTTAGAATGTATGGGGAGGAGGTTGTAGTGGGGAAATTAATGGGGGGTTCGAAAATTAGGGTAGTTTATATGGGGGAAAGGTTGGTGGCGATTAATGAGGGGGGGTTTGGGATTAGGGTAGAGATTTATGGGGGGGGAAAAAAGGTTTTGGATGGCAATTACATGAGGGGGGGGATAAAGGGGATTAGGGCAAGGGTATGGGGGAAGGTTAGGATGAAAAACTGAGGGGAGGTATTGGGTTTTTAAAAGTTGGGGGGGTTATGGGTCGAGATTTCTGGAATTAGGAATTGGGTAGAATTATGGGGAGGAGGTTTTGATGGGATTAATAGGGGAGGGGTCAGAAGTTGGGTACGATGTATGGGGGAAGTTTTGGATGGAGATTAATGAGGGGGTATCAAAAATTTGGGTAGGATGAGGGGGAAAAGGTTATAGTGGAGATTAATGGGGGAGGTATAAGAAGATTAGGGTAGGATGTATGGGGGAAGTTATGGTGGAGTTACATGAGGGAGGTATCGGAGATTAGGGTAGAGATGTAGGGGGGGGGTTTTGGATGGGATTAATGGGGAGATATAGGAGATTAGGGTAGAGATGTTGGGTGAGGTTATGGAAAGGAGTTACATAGGGGAGGTATCAGGAATTTTGGGTAGATTGTAAGGGGCAGGTTATGGTGGAGATTACGATGGGAGGTATCGGGTTGGGTAGTATGTATGGGGGGGAGGTTATGGATGGAGATTACAGGAGGGGGGTATCAGGGGGATTAGGGAGAATGTATGGGGGGAGATTATAGGAGCCTATTGCGGTGTTTTCCCTTTAATTTCGGGGCAATGTGTCTCCGGGAGGGATTGGCAGAGGAGCAGCGAAGAGAGAGGTAAGCGCCGGGCAGGGAGGAGGATGAAGGGAAGGAGAGGATTAGACGGGAGGCTGCGGAAGAGGCTGCATAATCCCCGGCAGGGGGATGATTGGGGGAAAATCTCTTCTTCTCCAATAGGATTTTTCCATTCACCCTTTTAAAACCAAACTTAACCCCTTTCAAAAAAGCCCCCTTGGACCCTTCCCGCCCTGCAAAACTACTACCACTCTCAACCTGCCCTTCTTTCTAAAAACCTGGAACGCTTGGTCTACTCCGCCTAATCCGCTTCTCTCGCGAAATCCCTTCTAACCCTCTGTTTTCCTGGTTTCCCCCAGTTTATCCCAGAAACTGTTTTACTAAGTTTCCCAAAGTCTCCTAATGTAAATCACAGGGAAAAAACTCGTTGTGCTTTTTCGGTTCTCTGAAAAGTTTGACACTGTTGAAACCCTTCTCCCCAGCTAGCACCATTGGCCTCAGGACATGCCCTTTTTTGGGTTTTCTTCCTACCCTCGATCTCAGGTCTAATTTTTTAGGTTTAAAACTTTCTCTCCTTCCCTTTGTGTTGGGGTTTTTCAGGGATCGGTTCTGTCCTCTCCTCTTTTACTGTAACATCCCCGTTGGACAAACTTCAGCAATTTTGGTTCCAGTTCCCCTCTCTACGGTGATGAACCCCAAAATACACCCCGCCCGTGCCCTCCCCCCTCTACAAAACATCGTGACTGTCGTCCCCCTGATTGATATATGTTCTCTCTCATCTGAAAAAAACCTATAAAACTGAACTTCTAGTTTCCCGCCGTTACCAAAAACCCCCCCCCTTGCTTTTCTGTTTCCGGTGTGGGGGGACCACCATAAATCCCAGGAGTAGGCCCACTGTTTTGGGGGTATATAGATTTTGTCTCTTTTTCCTCTATAAAGTATTTTTTTTATATTGGGTTTTTGAGATTTTCTTGGGATTTTGGGTGTTTCAGGTTTTTTGTAGGATTCCCGTATATTGTTCTTTAGCCCCGGTTTTTTGTAGGTGTTCTTCATCCTCTACCTTCGTTCCCCGTGCCCACTCTCTGTCACCTGACACCTCAAGAAAATATCCAGAAAGTTTTTCTTACTGTGGATCAACCTCAATTCTTCATTGTTGCTTGTTCTTTCTCGTCTTGGACATCATCGTAATAAAATCTCCTAAATTATTCAGGCTTTCCTTCTCTGCCAAACTCTCACCCCTCTCCAATTGGGACCTGAATGCGAGCAAGCCAGGCATCATCTTTCTTTCCCAAGCCGTCTATATGATGCCTATTACCCTGGTGTCAAGTTCACTGCACGGTGTGGCACCATTCTGTACGGATTAATCAATATTAACTCATCACCAATCAGAAGGCTCTCACACAGTGCTGCACACACTACTCCTAATCCTCCATCTCTGTCTACAACCCTACCCGGTATCTACACACAGGACCCATGCACCCCCTACATCTCCTAATCTCATCTCTGTTCATACCACCCTACCCGGTCTCCTCCACAGTGCTTGCTTCCCCCTACATCTCCTTCCTCTCTCCTGTACTACATTCCTAATAGTATTCTCCACCAGCACTGCTCACCACCTAATCTCCTCCCTCATCTCTGTTCTACAACCCTACCCGCTACTCTCCACAGCGCTGCATCCCTTCTCATTGCTCTACCTCATCTCTGTCTACCCTCCCCCTTCCCGGTCTCTCCCACAGCGCTGCACCCATTTCATCTTCCTCCCTCATCTCTGTATACACCCTACCCGGTTCTCTCCACAAGCGCTGCACCCTCTACATTCTCCTCCCTGTCATCTCGGTCTTCCTTCTAGCTGTACATCTTACAGCAATGCTCCCCCTACATTATCCTCCCTCATACTCTGTCTGACCAACCTACCACGGTCTCTCCACAATGCCTGCCACCCCCCTACATCTCTCCCCTCAACATCTCTGTCTAACCACCCTACCCAGTCTCTCCACAGTGCTTGCTCCACCTAACATCTCATCACACTCATCACTCTGTCTACCTCCATACCCGGGTCTTCTCAACAAGGCTGCATCCCCTTTCATTCCTCCCTCATCTCTGTCTACCACCCTACCGGTCTCTCCACAGCGCTGCTGTCACTCTACATATCCTCACTCAATTACGGGTCTACCATCCTACCATAGTATCTTCCCAGCTCTGCACCCCTACATCTCCTCCCATCATCTCTGCTCATACCAACCCTACCCCTGGTCTCTCCACATATGCTGCACCCCCCCTCCCATCTCCTCCCCTCATTCTCTGTATACCAACCTACCCGCTCTCCTCCATATTTGATTGCACCCCCCCCAAATTATCCTAATATCTATCACACCCTTTTTTTAACCCGGTCTTCTCCACAGAGATGCACTCCCTACATTTCTTCTCTCATCTCTTGTCCTCATACAACCTACCTGTTCTCTCCACAGTGACTGTACCCCTAAGGTCTCCTCATCTCATCTCTGTCTACCACCCTTTACCCCCCCTTCTGTATCTCACCTCAGTGCTGCAACCCCCCCTTACTTCTCCTACCTCAGCTCTGTATACCAACATACCCGCTTTCCTCCGCTCTCTGCTGGATGGTCTCTTAGACCCACAGTGTCTCAGTCATCTACATTGTACAGCGCTTGCGGAATATGTTGGCGCTTTTATAAATAAAGATTATTATTATACTGAGGAGAGTCCGTATTAACCTGTTCTTAACCTACAGAGGGAGGGTTATATCAAAGGGGGGGGTAAATCGACCTGTGGTGACATCACACTGTGGTCACAATGATAGGAAGTGGCCAATTGATTCACTGATCTCCTCCACTCTAGGGTTTGATCACATGGACTGTGACTTCATGGAAGGTCTGTTAGTGTTATAGAGCACACACTCGGAATTACAGCTCACATCATAACAATCACCACTGTGTGGGGCCCCTACACTAGTTAATGGCACCCTAAGAAACCACCAGGCGAGGGCCCACTACATAGTACATGGCCCAAATTTTCACCACAGTGCGGCGGCACCCACTACATAGTTCCATGGCTACAATTTACAACCACAAGTGCGGAGCCCCTACATAGTTCATGGCCCACCAATATACACCACAGTGCGGGAGTCCTACATAGTTCACTTGGCCCCATTAAAATCCACCAGTGTGGGGTCCCTACATCTAGTTCTGGCCCCAATATTTACACCACAGTGAGGGTCCACTACATAGTTCAGTACCCAATATACACCACAGTGCAGGGCCCCTACCATAAGTTCTCATGGCCCCCAATATACACCTAAGTAGCAGGCCGGCCACTACATAGTTCTTGGCCACTAATATACTCACAGATGTGGGGCCCTCTAATAGTTCATGGCCACACCAAATTTACTCCTATCGAGCTTTGGCCATCATACACCTCATTGTTAGGTCACCTAATTCTAGTCACAATCGGCACCCTTTTATTACCTACTGTGCCGGGGCACACCAACCTACATAGGTCAATGGCTCACATTATTCACCACACAGTTGCGCTCCCCCCCCCCCCCCCCCCCCCGGGTAATAATAGTTCTTCGGTACACCCAATTATACACACCAGTGCGGGGACACCCTAAATAGTTCATGGCCCCATTTTACACCACAGTTGCGGGGCCCCCGACGTAGTTACAATGGACCCATTATTACAAACCCACAGCTGCGGAGCCCCTAAATAGGTCATGGCCATTATCTTATCACACCACAGTGTGGGTCCACTAAATAGTTCAGATGACTACAATTATAAACAAACCCAGTACGGGGACCCCTACACTAGTTTTACATGGCCCCATTATACACATCAAGTGCGGGGCCCACCTACATAGTTTATGGCCCCAATTTACAACACAGTGCGGGGCCCCCCCTACATAGTTCATAGGCCCAATATACACCTCCAGTTGCGGGGGCCTTCATAGCTTCATGGCCCAAATCATACAACTCATGCGTGGGGCCCTACATAGTTCATGGCCCCAATATACATCACAGGGGCGAGGCCGCGCTCAAATCATAGTTCATGGCCCCCCACATTATACTCCACAGTGAGGAGGCAACTACATAGTTCATGGCCCCAATTTTACCACCAACAGTCGAGCAGTGGGGACCCACTACTAGTTCATGGTCCCCAATATATCATACATCAGGTGCGGGGCCCCTACCCCCACTACATATAGTTTCAGGCCCCAATTATTTACTCCTCAGTGTGGGCGTCTTCATAGTTCATGGCACACACCAATTCTACACCACAGTGCGGGTCCCATAAATAGTTTGTCATAGGCAACTTTATACTCACAGTGCGGGGACACCCCTAATTAAGTTCATGGCCCCAATATACCACCAACAGTGTGGAGCCCCTACATAGTTCATGGCCACTATTATACTCAATCAGTAGCGGGGCCCCTATATTTGTTCATGGCACCATATACACACACAGTCGTGCACGGGGCCCCCTATATAGTTCATGAACAAATATATACACCCCATCGTGCGGGGCCCAACCCTACATGTACATTGGAACACAAGATACACAACAGTGCGGGGCCCCTACAATAGTTTATGGCCCCAATTATACACCACGTGCCGGGGCTACACCTACAATAGTTTATGGACCCAATAGTTTACAACCACAGTGCGGGTCACCTACATAGTCCATGACCCCAAATTTACCACCACTTGTGCGGGGCAACCTACATCGTTCATCGGCCCCACAATTTACACCACAGTGCGGGGCACCTACATAGTTCATGGCACACCTATATTCACCTCCAGTGCGGGACGGCCCCTCATAGTTCATGGACCCAATATACATCACTGTGCGGCCGGGCCCTACATCAGTTCATGGAACCCATCATATTACATCACAGTGCGGGGCCCACCGTTCATATGTTCATTGACCCATATTTTACCACCACAGTGCGGGGGCCACATTCATAGTTCATGGCCCCCCTCTATATTCACCTCAAGTGCTTGGGCCTCTACATACCAACACTGTGTCTACGGTACCGACATAGTTCATGGCCCCATTATAACCACAAGTGCGGCCTGGCCCACCTTACATAGTTCATGGCCCCCAATTTACACCAAAGTGTGCGGGCCCTTCATAGTTCAATGGCCCCCCAATATACACCTACAGTGCCTGGCGGCCGAAACGATTACATAGTTTCATGTCCCCAATATACAACACAGTGCGGGGCCCCCTACATAGAGTCTCATGGCCCCATTTTTACACACACGTGATGGGGCCCCTACATAGTTCTTGTCCCAATATACACCACACAGTGCCGGGGCCCCTACATAGTTCAGGTTCTTAATATATCTAAGATAATAATAAACTAAAGACTGGCAGCAGAGGAAGGTAAGTGACCACAGTTCATCCCCTTCCTCCTTTCACACACCCTGGACACCTTCCCCGCCCATCTTCCATGATCTCCAGCTTCCAGGAAAGTTGAGTGGCACCCATCCCCTGCAGCAGGCATCTGACTTTTCTGGATGCCTGTTGTGGGAGATGCCACCCAGCTTTCCCAGATGCTTGATCAGACTACATCACTGGAATGCGGAAAGCTCCGGGGACTTCCCCCGCATATCTAGGTGCCTTTGCCATGTGGGAGATGGGTGCCACTCTGCTTTCCTGGATGCCTGCTGTGGGGGATGGGCCATTACTCAGCTTTCCCTGATGTTAAATAAGATATTCAGCATATGGGAAAGCTGGGTAACACCCCCCGCAGCAGGCACCCAGAAAAGCTAGGTTTCTGCTGTGAGAGATGGGTGCCACTCTTCTTTCATGGATACTTGTTATGGGAGATGTCGCCCAGCTTTCCTGGATGCTGAATAACTTATCTAACATCCAGGAACGCCACGGGGTGATGCACACTACCCCCCAAACTGCAGGCCCACCAAAGGAAAGCTCTGTGGCACATTGCTACCTCAGCTGGCACACCTAGGATTTTCTGGTTCGCCGAGTGCTGACGGTCGGGCTAAGGAATCACTGCGTGGGGGTGAGGTATTTTGGTTGGGATAGGTTATGGGCTGTATGGTTTGGGGAATATTCATGCATATTGTAACGGGCCTTCTCAACCCACGTGAGCGGGCTTTATAGGAGGTCTAGTGGACACAAACTGGACCACTGCCGGGCTTGCTCCCGAGAGGGGCACAACCTAAGTGGCCACTCGGGCTTAGGTATATCACAAGAGCCTTAGATGGTAAGGTTGGCTGACGCTGACAGCCACCAGGTGCTACCTCAGAGCAGTCCCCAGCAGTGGCAGCTGACCAGACAGGCCAGAAGTGCCAATGCTAGGCACCAACAGAATAGGAACAGAGACAAAGCAGACTAGATATGGATATGTGCAGGTACAAACAAAGACAGGACAAAACGGATGCCAAGCAAGAGGTTAAGGGAACAATAAATAGACAGACTGAAGACACCAAGAACATAAGCAGAGACATAAGCTAAACTCAGGCAAGAAACCAAGGCATGACCAGGGCAGGAACACGGGCAGAGAACAAGGCAAGGAAACTCACAAAGACACAGACAGAGACACAAAGAGACCACATGGGCACACCGGACTGCTAACAAACCAGATCAGAAAACACAGCAACAGACTACACCAAGAGACAACAAAAACAACAACATGACACAACAAGGATCAGGCCGGGAGTGTGAGGAGAAGCAGGCTTATAAACCCACAGGTGGAAGGGGATTGGCAGAGGAAGCCCAACCCTGCTGCACACTGTGGGAATAAAGGAAGGGAAGATGTGGCCGCCCGCCCTCTATAGAGACAGGGAATCAGGGCAGCAGCCAAGATGGAGGAGCAGCAATCACAGGTGAGTAAGCAGAAGCTACAGGAGCGCTCACAGCGACACTGCAACAGGAAACAGATCTGCGATAGGAACATAGGTACGACTGCGGTTCGCAGCAGAGGCCGCAGCGCAAGGACAGGAACGTGGCACGGACCGTGACAGTACCCCCCTCCTTACCTCCTCCTCCTCCAATCCACAAAATGGAAATTCCACCTAGGTCTGGGGACCGAAACAATCCGGGGGCAACCCCAAAACCAACTACAGGCTACACAGCCAGTACGGGGAATACCTAGGAAATGGAGGTGCACAGGAGGAACAAACGGGGCACTAGGCAAAAATGGACCCAGGGGAACCACCAGGGCAGAGACGAGACCGTAAGCCACGGGGACCTCAGAAGGCTCAGGGCGAGGACCGTAAGCACTAGGGGTCTCAGTAGGCTCAGGGCGAGACCGTAAGCCACGGGGACTCAGAAGGCTCAGGGCGAGACCGTAAGCCACGGGGACTCAGTAGGCTCAGGGCGGCCGAGAACCGTAAGCCACGGGGACTCAGAAGGCTCAGGGCGAGACCGTAAGCCACGGGGACTCAGAAGGCTCAGGGCGAGACCGAAGCACGGGACTCAGAGGCTCACGGGACCTCAGAAGGCTCAGGCGAGACCGTAAGCCACGGGGACTCAGAAGGCTCAGGCGAGACCGTAAGCCACGGGACTCAGAAGGCTCAGGGCGAGACCGTAAGCCACGGGGACTCAGAAGGCTCAGGGCGAGACCGTAAGCCACGGGGACTCAGAAGGCTCAGGGCGAGACCGTAAGCCACGGGGACTCAGAAGGCTCAGGGCGAGACCGTAACCCACGGGGACTCAGAAGGGTCAGGGCGAGACCGTAAGCCACGGGGACTCAGAAGGCTCAGGCCAGACCGTAAGCCACGGGACTCAGAAGGCTCAGGCCAGACCGTAAGCCACGGGGACTCAGAAGGCTCAGGGCGAGACCGTAAGCCACGGGGACTCAGAAGGCTCAGGGCGAGACCGTAAGCCACGGGGACTCAGAAGGCTCAGGGCGAGACCGTAAGCCACGGGGACTCAGAAGGCTCAGGGCGAGACCGTAAGCCACGGGACTCAGAAGGCTCAGGGCGAGACCGTAAGCCACGGGGACTCAGAAGGCTCAGGGCGAGACCGTAAGCCACGGGGACTCAGAAGGCTCAGGGCGAGACCGTAAGCCACGGGGACTCAGAAGGCTCAGGGCGAGACCGTAAGCCACGGGACTCAGAAGGCTCAGGGCGAGACCGTAAGCCACGGGGACACAGAAGGCTCAGGGCGAGACCGTAAGCACACGGGGACTCAGAAGGCTCAGGGCGAACCGTAAGCCACGGGGACTCAGAAGGCTCAGGGCGAGACCGTAAGCCACGGGGACTCAGAAGGCTCGGGCGAGACCGCAAGCCACGGGGACTCAGAACGCTCAGGGCGAGACCGTAAGCCACGGGGACTCAGAAGGCTCAGGGCGAGACCGTAAGCCACGGGGACTCAGAAGGCTCAGGGCGAGACCGTAAGCCACGGGGACTCAGAAGGCTCAGGGCGAGACCGTAAGCCACGGGGACTCAGAAGGCTCAGGGCGAGACCGTAAGCCACGGGGACTCAGAAGGCTCAGGGCGAGACCGTAAGCCACGGGGACTCAGAAGGCTCAGGGCGAGACCGTAAGCCACGGGGACTCAGAAGGCGGGTAGTGGCCAGCAGCTCCAACACCAAAGACCGCCAAAAAAGAAAAAACCACTCCCACCACATAAAGAGAGCAAAGCCCCAGAAACAAGACCTGCACATGGACCAAAAAAACAGAGGGCAAAATGTCAGCGGAGTCCATGGCCTGATCCTACTGTAACGGGTGAGCGGGTAAAGCGGGTAGTGGACCCACTGGACCACTGCCGGGCTTGCTCCGAGGGGCACAACTAAGTGGCCATCGGGCATAGGTATCTTCACAGAGCCTTAGATGGTAAGGTTGGCTGACGCTGACAGCCACCAGGTGCTACCTCAGAGCAGTCCCCAGCAGTGGCAGCTGACCAGACAGGCCAGAAGTGCCAATGCTAGGCACCAACAGAATAGGAACAGAGACAAAGCAGACTAGATATGGATATGTGCAGGTACAAACAAAGACAGGACAAAACGGATGCCAAGCAAGAAGGTTAAGGGAACAATAAATAGACAGACTGAAGACACCAAGAACATAAGCAGAGACATAAGCTAAACTCAGGCAAGAAACCAAGGCATGACCAGGGCAGGAACACGGGCAGAGAACAAGGCAAGGAAACTCACAAAGACACAGACAGAGACACAAAGAGACCACATG
Organism: Phyllomedusa bahiana; assembly: GCA_025379985.1. Taxonomy (NCBI): domain Eukaryota; kingdom Metazoa; phylum Chordata; class Amphibia; order Anura; family Hylidae; genus Phyllomedusa; species Phyllomedusa bahiana. The sequence continues at coordinate 32,314 of JAODAL010005398.1, read as the reverse complement.
GGCACACCGGACTGCTAACAAACCAGATCAGAAAACACAGCAACAGACTACACCAAGAGACAACAACAAAAACAACAACATGACACAACAAGGATCAGCCAGGGAGTGTGAGGAGAAGCAGGCTTATAAACCCACAGGTGGAAGGGGATTGGCAGAGGAAGCCCAACCCTGCTGCACACTGTGGGAATAAAGGAAGGGAAGATGTGGCCGCCGCCCTCTATAGAGACAGGGAATCAGGGCAGCAGCCAAGATGGAGGAGCAGCAATCACAGGTGAGTAAGCAGAAGCTACAGGAGCGCTCACAGCGACACTGCAACAGGAAACAGATCTGCGATAGGAACATAGGTACGACTGCGGTTCGCAGCAGAGGCCGCAGCGCAAGGACAGGAACGTGGCACGGACCGTGACACATATATTATACACAGGCACACACGAGCACATGGACATAGGTATAAATAAAGTTGCTGGCATTGCTATTTTGAAGGTTGGTGAAGAGCTGGTTAAAGCTGGTTTAGAGCCGATGACATCAGAAGAAGAGGATGAACCTAATATATTTAGCTGTATTCCACATATGGTTTGTAGTGATGCCTGAGCCAACTGAGAGTCACACCCACACGGAGAAGTGTATATAAGGAAGGGGTGTGGGGAAGCCAGGGGGTGGAACCAGGGGCGGAGCCAACAGACCTTGGAAAGAGTCATGTGGTGAGAAGGCCATGTGCTGGCCATGAGAGAAGCCATTGAGGCCTAACTCTGGTCTCTGACTGAAGGAAGGGACCACTCACCCAATTCATACACAGACATTCATATGGGTAACGTAGATACATATTTGGTATTGTATTCTATGCTTTGTAACTTGTAACGATGTTATGTTATAATCCTTTGAAGATTGTAAAATAAATATATTTTTCTTATATAAAGAAAGGTGTATAAGTATTACTGAATCTAGATTCGTTAAGATAAAAAAGTAAGGATCTGAGGACTGCACCCTCACTCACGGTGATCATAGATCTGTTATCTTGTCACTAATGAAATATATTTTTTCTCTAACCGTATATTTCTTACAGCTTTCCCAGGCACTGAATAGGCTCTTCATCGATTGGGAAAGTTGGGTACTGCCTCAGCTGTAGTATTTTTTTTTTTTTTTACAGGTCTCCCTTTTGGACTACGGTGGACCAGTGCTGCATCTATTTCTTTAATAAGGTGATTGACGAGGATGGGTATTGGAGAGGGATTATTTAAATAAATTGTTTTTTTCTGTGTCTTTTTTTTCATTTCTTCCAGTGATAGTAATAGAGGCATGTGACAGACGCCTCTCCATTACTAGCGACGGGGCTTGGTTTTAGTCAGCAGTGTTTTTGGCACCTCAAGGCTGACACTAACCCCATGTCACTATTACCGCAGTACACAACACACCAGGGGTATTGGGAAGAGCCAGGTAACCGTCAGAAGAGGACCCTCTGGTGTGAAGGTCCCCTTCTGGGGTGGCTATGGGACCTTCCCATTCGGATAGTATCAGGCTGCAGCTGTTGGTTTAACCTTGGCTGGTTATAGAAATTAAGGGGTCTCTGTATCGTTTTTTTTTAACAATTTGTTCTTTTTAGATTTTTAATAAAGGATAAAAACAGCCAAGGTTGCAGCTGCAGGATGATGTTATTAAGATGTGAAGCTCAATGAATATTTGCCTTTCCCATCCTAAAAATAACAGCCCACAGCTGCCCCAGGGGCTGACCACCACATTAGAGGGTCCGCTTCTGACGGTTGCCCTGCTCTTTCCAATGCCCCTGTTACGTTGGGTACTGGGGTAATAGTGACAGAGGGTTAATGTCAGTCTTGTGGTAAAGAAAATGAAAAAATTAAATTTTTTCTAATAAATTCAGTTTTTTTTCCACAAATTTTTCATGGTCACAAGGAAAGTAGGAGAAAAAACACCCCAAACCTGCTGAGCAATTTAATCCAAGTTTGAAAATACCCCATATGTGGTCATAAAGAAAATGTGGGGCACGTGGTGAGTTTCAGAAGGAAAGGAGCGCTATTTGGCTTTGACAATGCAGAATAAGCTGTATTGGTTAGAGGCCCTCATGTTGCATTAGTAGAGACCCCCCAAGTTCTAGAACAGAGGCAATCCCCCAAAAGTGACCCCATTTCGAAACTACCCCTGTCAGTGAATGTAATCCAGAGGTATAGTGTGCATTTTGACCCCACGGGAGTGTTTTTTGTAGATAATGCATTTAGAGTTATAAGGTTAAAATCACAATTCTCCTGTATTTATTCCAAACCTTTTCACAGTAACAACAGCGACGCATCTTGTGCAAAAGTGAAAAATTACATTTCCAGTTTCTGTGCCCTGCCTCCCCGTTCTAGGGACCCCCCACATGTCACCCTAGGATTTGGCTGGCCCCTGCTACACAACATAGAGTAGACACAGCGGCCTCTTGCTGGGCAAGGTTCGGTGCTTCAGGGAACGGTGCAAATACAAAGAGTATAAAAGAAGGCTACAGCCAGTAATCCAGGGAGGAACGGTGCAGTGTGAAGCAATCTGTATGCAGAGGCTGGGCTCATCAGGGCAGGTCTCACACTGGGAAGTTGTGTCTTTTCTGATCCCCCTCTTGTAGGACACTCTGCACTTTCTTGTGTCCTTCCCTTTTTACCAGTGTAGGGGATTTCATTAGGGAAATGCTGCCTGGGTACAATACAGGGGACGTCACAACCAGAAGTGCTGGGGCCTCCCCCTGGTTCCCATAAACCAGCACCTGTATTTCCTCCTCTTGGAAGATAATAACCGTCCCTGCTTGGCCTGTACAACAGAAGAGAATAGGAGCGTTGTACATCGCCATCTGCACAATGTGCACGGCTGCTTCTTGTACCACACCTTGGTCTTCCATATAAGGCTCCAGCACCGGGTCCGACAGGTCTACTCCTTCCATGTACCAATTGTAATCCCTAATACAGTTGGGTTTGAGGGTCACTGTACTGGTACCTTGTTCATGGCCAGGAGTAGTGCTGGGGTCGGACATGTGGTCAATACAAGGATGTCCCTCTTGTCCTTATATTTGACCAGAAGCAGCTCATCACTGGATTGAGACCTGCTTTCTCCCCTTGGGAGCAATTACACACTAAAGAGTTTAAGAAGTCCCCTCTGGTTCTTGCACACTGTGCAGAAGGCCGCTGTACGTCGGCAGCCGAAGGACTTAAAAGTGGAATGCTGGTGTAATAGTTATCCCCGTACAGGTGGTCACCTTTATCCAGCAGTGGGTGCACCAAATCCCACTTATTTTTAGGGAAGGGGTCATTCTGGGGGTACTATATGGCTATCCTTCCCTTCATAAATCCTGAAGCTGTGGGTGTACCCGGAGGTCCTCTCGCACAGCTTGTATATTTTTATCCCGTACCGCGCTCTTTTACTGGGCAGGTACTGGTGGAATTTAAGGCCAGTAAGAAATGTAAGAGGGATTCGTCCACACAAATACATTTCTTAGGGGTATAGACTGCTGAAAATATGGAGCTGAAATGGGGATAACAGGCCGAACTTTATAAGCGGTCATAGGTGGGGTCATCACGGGGCGGACACAGTGCATTATCCGCATAATGCAAGAATCTGTGTATTTGTTCAAAGCGCGGACGGGACATGGCATGGCGGTAAATGGTGGACTGTAGAAAATATTAGTGCTCCAATACTGCCGGGCCTCGGGCTTCCTCACTAAGCCCATATGCAGAATAATGTTATCATCTCTGCAGCATCCACGGGGTTCCACATGCACAATGACGATGTGGGGTTTTTATGCCAAAAACTGCTGGGCATAGAGATTGGTCTGTGCCACCATGACATCTGCCAAATCCTCAGAGAAAAATATTTAAAACTAATCTATGTTAGTGAGGCCTGTAGTGTCGATAGGACTCCTGGGGTGGCCACAAAGTCAGGGATTTGTGGCTGGTAATCATCTGGGGCGGGAGTCCATACCTCTTCTGGCACATGGGGCGTCTACTGGAAGGACCCTCATCAGTAGAGGATTCGGGTGATTCGGACAAGGCGAACGCAATCAGTGTCTGAATCACTGGCGGAATCTCTATCTGAGGCCAGGAAAGCCTCCGCCTCCTCCGCTGAGCAGTATGTCTGGGAAGATTGGGACATTTTTATTTTGGAGCTTGTAGAATTATGGGGCGTGTAGAATGTATCTGCTTCAACACGTGTATGTGTAAAAAACTATGACGAGGGTGTATGTTGTGATTATACATGTGTAAAAAATATTCTGACAGTGGGGAGTGTTTAGTGCTCAGACACGTATAGGGGCAATTAATTTTTTTGTTGGGTAAAAAAATACAAATAGCTAAGTAATGTAAGAAAAAAAGAATTCAAAAATGAACGTTTAGTAAAAAAAATATACACGCGTCTGTTTTGCAAAATCACCAAATCTAAAAATTCAAAAAAAAAATCAGTAGTAAAAAAAAAGTGCGGTTTTTTACAAAAAATACTGAAAAAAGCGCCAGAAAAAACAAACACTGTGTCGGGGTCCCGCCCTCCCCTCGGCCACGGGCCGGGCACACCCGGGGCCGCCCCCCCCCCCCCCTCCCGGGTGTCTGCCGGGGTCGGGTGGCGCCGCAGAGAGCGGGGGGCCGCACACACACTCACCTGCCCTCGTTCCTGCCTGACCGCAACCCCTGCTGGCCGGGGCCTGTGCCCCCTCCCTGGGGCCCGGGCTCCCGGGGTTCTTGGAAATTTAAGGGCAGCGCCCCAGTAATTGCAAAAATTGCCGGGGCGCTCCCCTTTTTAATTTTCGCTCAACAATCACCCTTGCGGGATCTATGTTCCCTTTCGTGCCTAGTAAAAGCATTCCTTAAGTGATTCTCGCCTTACCGTGTCCCAAACCTCTTGCTACTTTTCCCGACTCCAAACCCCCCCCGCTCCCCTTTTACCTTCCTGCCTGCCACGACCACAATCATTCCCCGCCACCCTGACCTTATTGCCTGCCCACGATAAATTTTTGGATTGCCATTCTGCCCGCTGCACCTCGGCCGCCATCGCAAGCAAGTCACGTCAGGGGTACGACCTGGTAGCCTAAACCGTACAAGTCCACCCCTTTGCGGCGGGCTCTGTGAATACTGGGGCTACTTAGACCCCCCCTGGCGTGGCTTAACTATCATCGCTTGGGTGGTCCAGAGGATCCAACCCACCGTTACAGTTAGAAAGCCAGGGATCCCGCCAAGGTCCCCTCCCAAGTTTTGCGGACTCAGAACATTGTCGCCCAACAGTCGCAGCAATCGCGCAACAACACAGCAATTGGGTCAGTTTCCCGCCATAAAGGCCAACCCCTGGCCCCCCACACGCAACCTGCTTCTTCGCCGGGATTCCTTCACCCCGGGCCGTCCACGGGCACCGGGGTCTGAACTTCCCCTTTCCTCTCCCTTCCAATTTCGACGGGGCCCTCAAGCTTTGCAGATTTTTTTTACCAGTGCTCCATCACAGGGGGAAGGGCCGACCATTTTCCTACTGAAGTCAAGGTCTTTTCGGGGTAGCCTCATCCGAAAGGCCCTGTCCGGGAAAACCCCCCCTTTGGATTGGAAGACCCTTGACCGCAGACCTACGGGTTTTCCCTCTCTAAATTTCCCCGCACCGTTTTCGGGACCCGGCGCGAGCTTTTTCTGCGAAGGGCGCTATTAACCTACCCGGGGGACTCCTCCGGGAGACTAGGGGGGTCCAATTTCCGCACCTTGCCTTCGAGCTATTGGGAATGACGCCGCCTCTCGCCACATTAAGAAGGGCCTGTCGAGCAGAGTAAATGCATTTTGCAGCAAAGATTCCCCATCTTTTTTGTGCAACTTCCATCGGGCCAGCGCATAGACGTGCGTTTCACAGAGAGACAGAAGGAGCTCCCCCAACGGGACCTGGGCCAACTTCCCGCTACCTCGTCTGGCCCCTTGTTCCAAAATTTTCCTCCCGCCTCCTCCAAGGTTTCCACCGAGGAACCATGCAGGGACCGGGGCCCACTTGTCCATGAAGAGCGTCCCGCCGCCGGACGGAGAATTTTGCCTCTACTGCCCAGTCCGGACATTTCCGAGAGTTGTCCCAAGCGTCCTCAGCGGTCGGTAAACGCTCCACCTGGGTGCCGTAGGAAGGGTCTCTAGGTGCTCAGTCTTCCTCCCACACTTTTTTTGTCAGTGGAGTAACGACGGATTGTCCTACCCTTTTTCGGCCCGCCTTTCTGGACTCCGGCCCGCCGGGAATTTTATTCATGCCCCCCTTTGTGTCCCACGTTGCCATGATCCCCTGAAAAGCCATTGCTTACTCTTCTGTCAGGGGGGGAGCTTTTCAGCAACTCCATTCATTTATCACACCCCCTTACCCCCCCGTGTAAGGGTCCTGCCAGGGAAAATCTCCTTTCATGCCCTCCCTCCCCTTCTTTGGGCGATCCTGTTGGGCTCCCCCGGCTGCAACGTCATCCCCACGCTTAATTGGAAGCAGCAAATCCTGCTTTGGGGGATGGGAGTGCCGGGATCTCTGTTTGGGGCCCACCCCGGGTGTCCATCTCCCCCCCCCAGCCGTCGTCAAGTCTCTACAAGGTCTGCCATGGAGTACCAGGATTTTGAAGATGAAACTCGGAAAACAGGCGAAGGCTCCCCGCCCCATGGGCCCAATACTGTCCTATAACCCCTTCCCGGAACCAGCCCCCCACGGGGAAAGGGTCTACCCTCAGTCTGTGCCGAGCCCCCGGGCCATTCGGCCTAAATCGGGAGAATTTTTGAAAGGGTTTTAAAAGCAACCTCCTCACCCGCTGGTGCTGGTTTTCTTCTTCTTTCAAAAAAAGACAGTTCACTTCACTGTGTATTGATTACAGAGGCTAAACAAGAAAACGGTGAAGAATCGCTACCCCACCCCTGATCCTGAGCCTTTGATCGCCTCGGGGAGCAAGGTCTTAAAACCCCAAATTAGACCTACAAACCTACCCCCCCATAAAAATTTTGAAAAGGGACGAGTGGAAAACGCTTTCAAAAACACGGGACGGGCATTTGGGTACCCTCGTGTCCCCTTCGGGCTAGCAAGCCCCACCGTTTTTCAGAGTTTTAAATGATGTATTTCGGGACTTGCTGTACCCCCTGCGTCTTTGTATACTTGGACGATATCCTGATTTTTTCCCCTACAACAGACCCATCGGGTAAAAACTACCCAGGTCCTGCGACCTGCGGGCAAAAACTGATGCCAAGCGGGGAAAAGGTCGTTTTCCCCCAGGCCAGCCTTTTTTCCTTTGGGGTAATAGTTTCTATCGGGGTCTACAGATGGACCCAGCTAAACTCTCGAATCCACACGGCCACGACCTTCTGTCCTGGGCGGGGCAACCCTTCCCAGGATTCGCCAACTACTACTGGCGTTTTATTCCCCACTTCCTACGCGGTGGCCCCTCGTGGCTCTCACCTGAAAGAATCTAAACCCAAATGTTGGGCCCCGTCTCCGAGGGAAACATCTCCCAACGAAGACAGCGTTCTCTTTACACCATTTTGGGGCCCCGGACCAGAGAACCCTTCCCTAGATGGATGCCTCTTTCCCTGGGACAGGGCGGTCCTTACCCCCGAAAGGGCCCCAAAAAGGGCCCAAACCCTCACATGCGGTTTTTTCGAAGAACTTCTCTTCGGCTGAATTAATTATGCTATTTAGGATGAAAAATTTTTGGCCAAAAAAGGGACCCTGGAAAGGGCAACATCTTTTTGGGGGAGCTCGACATCCGTTGAAATTTCACAGACCATAAGAATCTCCAATACCTCCAACGGGGTCGCTTTAAAAAACCTCGCCAGGGGCCCGGGGGTTTCCCTTTTTTTTTTTCATGCTTTTTTCAGATTCACTTCCGACCGCCGAGAAAAAATTCAAGGCGGATGCCCCTCCCCCTGCTTCTGACATTAATGGGGAGGGAAACCCGTGCTCAGCACGGGTGGGTTTATGTGGCCCTGTGGGCCTCTGTAGCGTTTTCCCCGGGCAAACCTACGTGCCCCGCACCAGGGGGGAGAATTCTGGGTTGGGGGCATAGTTCTCTTCTGGCCGCCACCCCGGGGATGGAAATCCACCCCCCTCACTCGCCCACTGCTGGGCCAACTCGCTCCAAAATGTCAAGGACTTCGTTCCTCCTGCACCACCGTGCCCCCAAAACAAGGGCCCTCACCACAGGCCCGCAGGCCTCTTAGCCCTCGCCTGTTCCCGGGGTCTCCATGGACACAAAGGGAGGACTTCACAAAGGGCCTTCCTCGGGGAAAATCTTCCTGGGTGTCCGACCGATTTTCCAAAAATGTCCCCTTTGTGCCGCTTCCTGGTCTCCCTTTTGCTCCCCAATTGGCGGGCCACTTCTTCAATCACATTTTTTTGCCTCAGGTTTACCATCCCAATCGTCTCCGATCGAGGCGTCCAATTTTTCTCTAATTTGGGGTGCCCTATGTTCCCCCCTTTCAAATCAACTAATTTCTCGTCCGCGTACATCCCCAGACAAATGGGCAGGGGGAGAGGGTAAACCAGATCTTTTGGGGGGGTATCTACTGCACGGCCCCTCCTCCCCCCGGCCCGCGGCCCGGGGGCACCCTGACCCCCTGTCCGGTGTCCACCCCCGGGTCGGGTGCCGCCGCTGGCCGCGGGACGAGCCGGGGGGTGCAACCCAGGGGGCTCACCTAACCTCCTCCTGTGCCTCCGCTCCTCTGCCGGCCCGGGGCCCGCCGTGTCCTAAGGCCGCGGCGCCGTTTTTGTGGATTTAAAGGGGCCCCGCCCCCTTAATTGGGTGATTGCCTGGCCTTCCCTACTTAAGGTACGTCCCCCCCTAAAACTCCTTTCTGACTATTTGCCTCGGCCTTAGCTAGAGCGTTCCCAAAGTGTATTTTTTCGCCTTTCCTGTACCAGACCCCCTTGCTACTTTCTCGACTCCGAACCCTGCCGCCTGCCCCGACCTTCCCCGCCTTCCCCCGCTACGAACCTTTTTTCCGCCCGTCCTGACCTGCTGCCTGCCCACGACACATTCCCACTACGATTCTGCACCACGCTGCACCTCGGGGTGCCCTCGCAAGCAAGTCACTCAGGGGGGACGACCTGGGGAGCCTCACGCCGCAGCAAATCCATCCCCCTTTTGGGGGGGCCTGGTGAAAACCGGGGGCTCTTAGATTTTCCTTTCCCTGGGGGTGGCTTAACACCACGCTTGCGGTGGTCCGGGGATCCACTACCCACCCTACATCACAGCACTTTGTGTCCACGCCAGGGCAACTGGTCCAACTGCTTCCATGGGGCCCAGTTCCATATAACCATTTGGGCCCCCGACTCACGGTTTCCCCATTCCTTGTGGCTATGGCGTTTACCGCTCCCCCCCCCCCCCTTTTTGGGTTCAGCCTCCCAGGTTTCCCGCCGTGGACAACCAGGTTCAGGATATCGGGGTCATTTTGGGGAGAACCTGACAAGCCTTCCCAGTTCACCCCCAGAAGACCCAAGCTGACAAGAGAAAGACCTTCCCCCCCCGTTCCCCCAGGGGATAAAGTGTGGCTCTCTTCCAAATACATACGCCTCAAGATTCCTAGCTATAAATTGGGTCCGCGGTTTCTGGGACCTTTCAGAGTATTTCGGCAACTGAATCTGGTGTTCTTCGAGCTCTGCCTACCTCCATCTCTCCTGATTCCTAATGCCTTTCACGTCTCACTCCTAAAGACTCTGATCTTGAACCTGTTCTACCAGAAGAGCGCTGCTCAGTCTCCGGTACTAGACTCCCCTGATGTATTTGAAGTGAAGGACATCTTAGACAGGAAGACCATCAGGGGTAAGTGGTTCTTTCTTGTAGATTGGAGGGGCTTCGGTCCCGAAGAGAGGTCCTGGGAACCGGAGTCCAATATCCTGAACCGAGATCTGATCCGTAAGTTCCTTCAGCCTAAAAAGAGGGGTAGACCTAAGGGGGGGGGGAGGTACTGTAGCGGGTGGTCCCGTTCCTCGGCCCGCAGGCGCACCCATGGCCGCCCGCCGCCCCCCCCTCCCTGGGTGTCTGCCGGGGTCGGGTGGCGCCGCTTGCCGCGGGACGAGCGGTTGGTCCGCAGCACACAGAGACACACCTGACCTCGATCCTGTCCCATCCGCGCCCTTTGCTAGCCGAGGCGTGCGCGCGCTCATTCTTGGAAGTTTAAATTGCCAGCGCCCCGGTAATTGGCTAATTGCCAGGCGCTTCCCCTATTTAAGGTTTCGCTCCACAATCACTCCTTGCTGGATCTATGTTGCCTTGTGCCTTAGTAAAAGCTTTCCTTAAGTGTATTCTCGCCTTACCATGTACCAGACCTCTTGCTACGTTTCTCGACTCCGAACCTCTGCCGCCTGCCCTGACCTTCCTGCCTGTCCACGACCACGAACCATTGCCACCAGCCCTGACCTTATTGCCTGCCCACGACTACGATTCTTGGATTACGATTCTTTACCGTGCTGCACCTCGGCCGCCATCACAAGCAAGTCACATCAGGGGTAGCTACCTGGTAGCCTCAAGCCGCAGCAAGTCCATCCCGCTTTGCGGCGGGCTCTGGTGAATACCAGGGGCTACTTAGACTCCGCTCCCTGGCGTGGCTGAACTATCATCGCTTACGGTGGTCCAGAGGATCCACTACCCAGCCGTTACACACTGCTTAACGTCTGTCAATAAAAAATACTACCCGATCGCTAATGGTAAAAAAAAAGCTTGAAAAACTAACTGGCTACATGATATTTATACTTCTAACTAGAAAGAACTATTTTTTTTAACTATACGGATGTCACTACCTCTCTGCTACAACCTAACCTAGACGTCCATTTACCTAGTACGCAAAAAAAATGCGGCAACAACGGAGCACAGGTGCGGGTCAGTGATATGCGTCACTGCCCAGCGCTCAGAGGCAGCCGGATGGTGACCCTGTGCCAACAACTGATCGTGAACGCTGATCGGTGATAGACATCACTAATCAGCGGCCACAGGGAAAGAAACTGAACAGCCGCTGAGCAGTGATGCCTCATAGTCGCTGGGGGGGGCAATTGGGGCAAACGGGAGTAAAACAAAATATATTAAAAAGAAATATGTGATTAGGAAATAATTGAGTCGTCAGGAGATGGGAGGGAGGCTCAGCTCGGCTGCTGGTGTCTCTTATGAAGTCACAGAGAATAGCTCGTCTAGAGGCCAACTATCTCAGTCAGCCGGAGGCATCGGAGCTCAGCTGAAGATCTGAACCGATGGAGGAGCACAGAACCACTGTACCACCAATGTAAGGCACAGGCAACGATCGGGCACCGCTCTGATCGCTGTTCCAAACCGGAATGTCGTGCTTGTTACTTTAGAGATCGTATAAGCGCTATAATTGGATGGCCAGGACTGATGGACCAATAACAGCGCTGGTGGTGGTGGTACCACCCCCAACACCTTCCATACTAGTCAGTGATGATTGGTGCTGTGCTATAAAGAAACCATCATCTGCGAGTGCCTGTAGGCGCAGCCATGGATAATTAAATGTAAATGACTGTGATTGGCTGTTCTGATTTGAGCAGCCAATTGCAGTGGTCACTGGTTCAGGGGAATCAAGGGGAGATGCTCTGCTGTTAGGGATAACAATTTCCCCTATATCACCGCGTCTTTAGACTTACAGTCCAGACCTATGGGTGCGTCCATTTGGAGGAAGTCACGTCCCACTAGGACACACTGATACGTCCCATGTCGGGAAGGGGTGAAAGGAGACGTACAGAATGGGCTGGTTCAGGCGACCACCTATAGGAAACCAGTGCCTGGTAATTCTATTCTGCCTGCTGGTAGCTGTCACCCTCAACCTGTTCTGGATCATCTCCCGGTTGGGGAGTTTATATGATCTAGATGGAATTGCAGTTAAGATTCTGAATATGCAAAGGAGAAGAAATGCCTTGTAGATAGATGACATAGGAGAGGCTATAGGACAAGCTCTTGTGAAGGCACCGAATATTGCAGATCAGAAGGGTAAAAGTCATAGAGATCCCAGACATTTTGTCATGCGGCACAGTAGACAATTTAATGATGTTACCAACATTTTCTGTAAATACCTCTTCTGAATATTGATCCCCTCCCCTCAGATGTATTTTGAGGAATGGGGTTAGATTTACTCAACATGGACCCTATTCTATAGGCAACATCGTGTGTCCGAGTCTGTAGGGATATGAATGTAAATTCCACTCTCAATCCCAGGGTTACCAACCGGAGGTATAACCTGTGTTCATACACCAATTGCCAGACTTGTTTTGGGATTTATCTTATTACATGTACTGTTTGTAATAAGCAATATATCGGGTGTAGCCCCCAGAATCTGAATCAGCGAATCCTAGGGCAAGTCTGTGATATAACCCGTGTGAGTAACAAGAATGTGTCGGGGGTAACACTATAGAGATGTGCACCAAAGCAGGTTAGTGGGTTTTCAAGTGATGGATATCAAGGACGTAAAAAAAGGAGGGGATCACAGAAGGCTTCTCATGGATTATCGCATGGCCTTCTGGATCCTCACTCTAGATTCTAGATCCCCCAAGGACTTAGTTATAACTTGGATCTATTGTACGTGTATTATGTATCTATTGTGACACCTTGTTTTGTTGTATATAGTGTCATTCATATGTATCTTTGTTTATAGTCTTTACCTCTGTTTATAAGGTACATAAGGACTTAATTATCAGGTTTATTTCTAATTAGAAGAACTATGTATGAGGGCTTCCTGCGTTACTGGGATTGTTATGATTAATTCGCTTATTGAATAGCTCGAAACGCGTAAACCGGGGTAACTCCCTTTCCTGACTTTCTATGTTTTTATTGAATTTTTAAATTGGAATCCCAATAAATTTGTGCATTTTATTATCTCACACAAAGGCTGGAAGTCTACAGTTTCATTTACTGGTTGTAGATCTTCTCTTGCATTTGGGACCGGATGCCTCTTCCCTGCACCGGGCATAGTCTGGATTATACCAGGTCCGGGTGACTGGTGAGTGAATCAATCTTTTTTTATTTTTTTTTTATATTAGAGCTCTAAAGTTGCCCATGATGCCCGTCCAGTCCAGGACCAGATCCAGCAATTTCCAATGAATGTTATCAAATGCTGCATCCAGCTCTTAAGGTACTAGGCGCTCCTCTGGGACTGGTCTGGACCTGATCTTGTTCAAGACAGCCAGAACCTTTCTAATGTTTCCTACCATGGATCTACCCTTAATGAAGCCTTTTTGTGATGGGCCCACAATGGAGGGCAAGACTATAGCCAGTCTGTCCACTATTATTTTCATCAACATTTTTTGGTGTAAGTCAATTCAAGTGAGATTGGACTGTACGGAGCCAGTTACAAAGGGGCCCCTTTCCATGCTTTGAGAGGAACTTTTTTTATCAAGGAATTTATTGATTTGGTTAAAGATTTTTACTTGTTGTTTGAATTGATTATATAGATCAGACAGGGAATTTGCGACAACTTGTTCTACAAAAATCTAAAAAAAAATGTATCCCACATAAACCATCAGGGCCCCTGAGGCCTTGACCAATACGCAATGGGGGGTTGGGTAATGGTATTACAACGACTTTTATTCTACTGGTTGTATTGGCAATTGATTTTGGTCTTTTACCTTTTTGTACTTGGGATATGTCGAGCGAGTAGTTAATATTGAAAGAAAGTCTGAGGCCCGTCTGAGATCTGGGTTGGATCTAGAAGTGGAATATAGTCAGCATAGAATTCCCGTAGAATTCCATAAGTATGAAGTTTTATTATTTTTTGGGTCAAGAGATAATTGTTGCCTGATTTATGTACAACAATGAGGGCTGAAATGTTAGAAGGGGCAAACATCCTTTTAGCTAGCCGAGCCGTTATCTGATCAGCTTTGTCCCCATGTTTGAAAAAGTCTGCCTCCATGCCACATTGGGATCTCCCTAAAGGACTCTCTCTATTTTCTCTCCTTACCAAGAAACCAAACTCATGTGTTAGCAATCTACCCAAATTACCTTTGTTGGTAATCAAGGGGAGATGATGATTGGAAAGTCCTATAGGTGTACACTAAGTTTTGGTTGCTAGCTCGTGTACAAAGGAAGTAGTAAATTACGTTGATAGTGGGGTGGTTGGAGTCTATGATTTTCCCGTATTACGATGTAACTGTTGCCAGAATAAAGATGTGTCACGATTCGTGTTCAGAGGTTGTACTGAGCAATATTCCTCCACACATTTTCCGGATCTTTTTAGCAAATGTATTCCGTTTTGCTAGGGGACTAAACGGGAATTTCCTGATGTGATCGGAAACCTCAAGTCATTACTATTTTATAGGAGAGTGATCCCGAGAGTATCTTCAGATTGTGTAACGGCTGGGTGAGTGGATCCGCCGGACCAACGCAAAGCAGATTGGTAGTTAAGCCACGCCAGGGAAGGAAATTCTAAAGTAGCCCCCGGGTTTTCACCAGAGCCCGCCGCCAATGCGGGATGGAACTTGCTGCGGCGTGCAGGCTACAGGCTCGTCCCATGACGTGACTTGCTTGCTGATGGCGGCCGAGGTTGCAGCGTATGGTACTAGAGATCGTCGTCGAGGAATCGTAGTCGTGGGCAGGCAGAAGGTCAGGGCAGGCGGCTATGGTTAGTGGTCGTGGACAGGCAGGAAGTCAGGGACAAGGCGGCAGAGGGTTCGGGAGTCACCGAGAATCGTAGAAGAAGGGTCTGGTACACGGTTTAAAGCGACAATTACACTTTAGGACAACGCTTTAGCTAAGGCACGAGGAACATAGATCAGCGAGGGGGTGATTGTGGGACAGTGTCCTTATGTAGGCGGAAGCGCCTGGAAATCAGCCAATTATCGGGGCGCTGGCCCTTTAAATCCCGAGAACGAGTACGCGGCAGCGCCTTAGGAGCGGGGACACGGGCACGCGCGCCTCGCCGGCAGGTCGGACTAACTAGAGGGCGCGCGACGGCACAAGTAGCGGGGTCAGGTGAGTCCCCGGCTAGCGCGCGGACACCCGGCTCGGTCCCGCAGCCCCAGCCTGCAGGCACCCGACCCCGGTGGGTTTTGCGTCGCGGCCCGGCGGGGCCGAGGAAGCGGGGGGTATCCGAGACAGTACCCCCCCTTAGGTCTCCCCCTCTTTATTAGGCTGAAGGAACTTTAGGATAAGGTCCCGGGTTCAGGATATTGGGACTCTGGTTCCCAGGTCCTCTTCTTCGGGGCCGCAAGACCCTACAATATAACAAGAAATTAATCGCTTACCCCTGGGAAGATCCTTCATGTCCAAGATGTCTTACTTACAAAGACACATCAGGGCGATTCTAGCATGGTGAAGGGACAAGCGCTCCTTCTGGGGTAGCGAGAAAAAACCGGGGTTCAGGACCAGAGGCTTTAGGAGGGGAGACATGTAAAGGGGTTAGGGACCCAGAAGAGAGTGATCGGTGGCAGGCTGGAGTTTATAGGAACAGGGTTCAGTTGTAGAAGAATTCTGAAAGGGTCCCAGCAACGCAGGACCCACCCTAATTTATAGCTGGGGATTTTAGAGGCGTTTGTATTTAGAGAAGAGCCACACTTTTATCCCCTGGGAGGACGTTGGGGAAGGTCTTCTTTGTCAGCTTGGGTCTTATACGGGCTGATGCCTGAGTATGGCTTGTCGGGTCTCTCGCCAAATGACCCTGTATCCTGAACCTGGTTGTCCACGGCGGGAACCTCGTGAGGTTGGAAGACGAGGGGGGCGTCCTCTCCCGAGGGGCGGGTGATAGCAATAGACACACCAGCGAGAACTGCCAGTTGAGTCGGAATCCCGATGATTATCTAGACGAACTCGCCCAAGGCAGCAATCGGACCAGTTGTCCTGTCGTCCACCGGACACTGAAGTGCCGTAGGTACTACCACAAGATTGGTATACCTATCACTGGCCAAATTTGTCTAGGAGGATGATATGCAGAAGAGAAAAATCTAGCTTGATTTGCAAACGGGATACACAGGGCAGCCAGAATTTTAGAGACAAATTTGATCGCCGAGGTCGGAGTCGATGTGGGATGGTTATCCCATGCAGAGATAGATGAGATGGAAGCAAGTTATCCTGCCAATTGGGGCGGCAGAAGGGAGACCAGGAAGGGCCTCCATAAGGTGGGACATTTGGAAATCGTTGTCAGTGACCACCCAGGCAGATGAACGAGTTTCCGAAGAAGGAGGAAGGTCCGTGATAAAGTCCATGCCTATGTAGTGTCCATGGAGACTCTGGACATACCTGTGCAGCAGGGGACCTAAGAGACCTAGCGAGGGCGGGGCCTATGGCGAGGGACCTTGTTTCTCCCCGGGCACTTGTGGTGCAGCAAAAGAACGAAGTCCTTGACGTCTTGGAGCAGGGTTGGCCAACAGTAGGTCGCGAGATGTGGACGCTAGGATAGCGTTTTCCGTACGCCGGGGCGGGGACAGGCCCAGAAGAGAGTTAGATGCCCACCCAACCCAGAATCCTCATCACCTAGAGCGCGGGACGCACTTCGGTTCTGACCGGCGAGCGGCCCGACGGAGAGGGAGATAGCTGCGGAGATCCAACAGGAGGCCGCTTGAATCAGCCGTTCAGGACTTAATGAGGTGCTGTGACAGCGTTTCCTCCCCGGTAATGTCAACGCCAAACGGCCGCCACGCCCGAGTGAGGGCAGTTCTCCGCACCTTGTTATTCGTCTCGGCTCGGTCGGAAGTGTATCTTGAAATCACCCCCTAAGCGCGAGAAGAACAAGAGACCACCGAGCCTGGCGAGGATTCAAACGATGAGCTGTCCTGGAGGTATTGGGAGCTAGGAGTCTTATGGTCTGTGAAGACGTCAAACGGGTGCCGAGCTCCCTCATCAGATGTCGCCAATCTTCCAGGGAAATTTTATGGCAACAGTTCTCCACCACCCAGACCCGTCTACAATGCCGTAATTACGTCTGCCGAGCGAGAAGGTCCTTTGAAAAAAAAACACATGTGAA
Organism: Phyllomedusa bahiana; assembly: GCA_025379985.1. Classification (NCBI taxonomy): domain Eukaryota; kingdom Metazoa; phylum Chordata; class Amphibia; order Anura; family Hylidae; genus Phyllomedusa; species Phyllomedusa bahiana. Next base: position 15,416 of record JAODAL010005398.1, on the reverse strand, counting down.
ACGGTCTTAGCCTTTAGGGGGGGGGGGGGTGACCCCTTATGGGTCAGGACAGCCCCGGCTCCACGGAAGAGGCACATACACCTCTAGGCTGAAGGGCCTGTCTCTCTGGATCAGGCCCCGACCAAAATAGGTGCTGAGGAGAATGCTCGACTTCCAGTCTGGAGAATGCTTCTTTGGGCCGACGGAAGCCCCAACATCTCGGGTGTAGCATTATTACGGGTTCGAGACGCCACGATGGAGCCACCTGCGTAGAGACTAAGTGGGGATTGAAACTTGCCGGTAGTAGCAGGTATAGTAGTGTTGGCGAATCCTAAGAAGAAACGTTGAATCGCCGGAGGACCGAACCAGGTCGTGGCCACTGCTGGGCATAGCAGAGAGTTTAGTGGGGTCCCATCTGCAGACCTCGATCGGAAACTATGTACCCAAGGGAAAGGAAGGCTGGCATGGACTGGAAACGCACACTTCTTCCAGCTTGGCATACAGTCGATTGCCCACGCAGGAGTCGCAGAACTGGCGTTCTTGTACCCGATGGGTCTGGATGTAGGGGAAAAAATTCAGGATGGTGTCCAAGTATACAATGACGCAGGTGTTACAGCAAAGTCCGAAACACTGTCGTGACGAACCTGAAATACGGCTGGGCATTGCATAGCCCGAACGGCATCACGAGTAATCAAAATGCCCGTCCGCGGCCCGCACCCCTATGTGTTGAAAGCCGTTTTCCACTCATCCCCATCGGCGTATTCATGAAAATGAGGTTATAGGGATCCTCGTAGGGGTCTAATTTTGTAAAGACCTTGGCTCCACGGAGGCGATCAAATAGCTCAGTAGTTTCAGCGGGGTGAGGTTTAGCGGTTCTTTACCGTGATCTTGTTTTAGTCCTCTGTAGTTTCAATAAAATGGCGAATGTGAATTTCTTTTTCTGAACGAACGAAGAAACCAAGCCCACGACGGGCGTGAGGGTGAGGTGCAGGACTTCGCGTATAAAAAACCTTCGGACATATTCTCTGGAACTTAGGCCGGACTTGGCCTGGGTCTCGGGCACAGACCAGAGGGTAGACCCTACCCCGAGGAGGACTGTTCCGTATGGAGGTCGACTAGGGCCAGTTCTTCACGGCCCGATGGGGTGGTAGCTCTCAGCCCTGTTTCTCCGAGAACACATCTCCCAAAAATCATGGTACTCCGCTGGCAGACCTCTGCTGAGGCCAGAGACTTGATGGGGACGAATGGGGAGGAGCCGTCATGGACAAAATCGGTAGACGGGCGCTCCAAAGACGCAGATCTTGGCATCCGTTTCCCCAACGCCAGGACTTAACATGTCTCCCAATCAAGGCTCCGGGGCGTTGGCGTATTGCAGCAAGGGCAGCCCCCAACAGGACAGGATCGCCCCGAAGACGCGTGAGGCAGGACATGAAAGGAGGATTTCTCCCGTGTGGAGGTCACCTTATTGGGTAGGGTCACCGGCCCGGGTGTTGAACAGCAATGGAGTCACTGAGAAGCTTCCACGGAGGCTTGAGATAACAAGGGCTTTTCCAGGGCGGATCACGGCAAGCGATAGCGAGACACCAGGGAGGCATGAATAAATTTCCGGCGGAGCCGGAGTCCAGGAAGGCAGAGTCCCGGAATCGATAGACCTGAATCCGGTCGTTACTTGTACCGGCAACAACAGTCATGGAGAGGAGACTGAGCAATAGGGAAGCCTCTCCTACCGCCCACTATAGGTGCGAGGAGTTTACGCCGACCCGCTTTCAGAGGACGCTGCAGACAACTCATTACGGATAGTGGTCCGGACCGCCCGGACTAGAGAAGTACAGTGAGTTGAGTAGGACAAAAGGTTCTCCTTTCGGCCCGGCCAGAAACCACTCCGTCTCAGACATGTGGGCCCGGTCCACCTGCATGGGTTCATCTACGAGGTCAGCGAACTGTGTAGGTTGGCCAGCGGAGGCTTTGGAAACTCAGGGAACAGGAGCCAACGAGGTAGACGGCCAGAGGCTGTGCCGAGTACTAGTCTGGAGGATTTACTGCTGTCTCTCTGTGCTGAAACGCACGTTCAATGAGTGGATGTGGCCAGATGGATATGTTAGCACAAAGAAGGAAGGAAAAGGTCTCTTGCCGCAAGTGATTCTTTTTTTGCTTGACAGGCCCTTCTTGAACGGTAGGGAAGAGAGCAGCGTCGTTGATGAAAGCACGGTGGGGTAGGGTGCGGAACTGGACCGATACTACCTCGGAGGAGTCCCCTTGGCGTTGGTTCAGTAGAGTGTCTCCGCGGCAAGATAGAAGAAGATGCTCGCGGCAGGCTCCTCAAAAACGCCTGCGGAATTCAGTGAGGAAAACCCTGAGGAAAACCTGTAGGTCTGCAGTCACAGGGTTCATTACGGTCCCAAAGTGGTGTCGCCCAGTCCGGGCTTTTCTGCGTTAGCTGGCTCACATGAACGCCACCTTCTCCCTTTCAGGTGGGGACACTGACCGGCCATAAGCTCCACTGCATGGAGCACTGCGTTATAAAATAAAGCCTCTGCAGAGCTTCGAGTCCCCGTCAAACTTGGACGGGCAGAGGGAGACGAAGCTTCGGAACCCAACAGTTGCCAGCCTGGAGGCGCAGGTAGGAGAACAGGAAACCACCGACGCGTAGCGAAGGCAGCGACACAGAGGCAGGTTGCTTGCTGCGGGAGGGCCAGGAATTGGACGCATCATGGGGACCTGCTGACCCAAATTTCTGTGCATGTTGTGCGATCTGCTGCGGGACTGTTGGCCGACAATGTTCGTTGGAGATCGATTTAGACTTGGCAATATGGGGTAGATAGGGGGGGCACCTTGGCGGGGGGGATTCCTTGGCTGGATCTAACTGTAACGTGGGTAGCTGGATCCGCCGGGCACCACACGGCAAGCTGATGGTAGTTAATGCCATGCCAGGGAACGGAAATCTAAGTAGCCCACAGTTTTCACAGAGCCCGCGCAAAGCGGGATGGACTTGCTGCGGTGTGAGGCTACAAGGTGTCACCCCTGACGTGATTGATTTGCTTGCGGGATGGCGGCCGAGGCTGCAGCGTGGTACAGGAGACGTCGTCCGACGAATCGTAGTCGTGGGCAGGCAGAAGGTCAGGGCACGGGGCTATGGTTGTGGTCGTCGGACAGGCAGGAACGGTCGGGGAAGAGCGGGACAGCTGTGCGGGAGTCAGCAGGAAAGTAGCAAGAGGTCCTCGGTACACAGTAAGGGACCAATAACTTTAGGAAAACGCTTTAGATAAAGGGCCGAGGCAACATAGATCCAGCGAGGAGTGTAGTGGGACGTGACCTTTAAGTAGGGGAAGCTTCCTGGCAATTTGCACATTATCGGGGGGCTGCGCCCTTTAAATCCCCGAGATAACAGAGCGGCTGTGCGCGCCTTTGGACTCGGGCAAGCGCGGCCTCGGCCGGCAGAGGGCGGCGGACGGGCACAGGAGCGGGTTCAAGAGTGAGTCCCCCGGCAGGCGCGGCGGACCCGGTTCGTCCCGGGCCGAGGAGCGGGGGGTACTGTGACAAGATGAAACCAACAGATTATCTTTCCTGGTCAAGACCTGGTGAGCATAAGCTAGAATGTAGGGTGAATCTCTACCTTCTGGGTTTCTCTCTCCAATACTGTCTGCAAGGCCTTTAATTGTAAAATGTTTTTTTTTCACAATATGGATAAGGACTTTCTTAACTGTGGCTGATTACCTGGACGTAAAAGGGGCACTGTTTACCTTTGGTCTTCCTCTAGGTTGATTATTTTTTAAGATCACCTCCCAACAATAATCATGCCTGAGTGGATAATGTTATTGTAATTACTCGGGATTGGGAAATTGATTAGAGTTTCATTAGGTCCAGAACACATTAAACCAATTGCAAGATTTGCCCACTATGTGTGAATGAGAACATAAGACAAACCTTCCCCTTACTCTGTGGCAAAATGTGAATTGTGTAGATAAGGACACAGCCCTTTCCGTCAGTCGAAGGAGATTCTGTAACTTGTCTGACCCATATTTTTTGCATTCTACAAAAATCTTCCTCCCACAGATGGGTCTCCTTTAAAAGGACAATATCTGGACTTAGTCTTTTTAGATGTCTAAGATGATCATTCTTTTATTAGGTGAATGTATTCCTTTGATGTTCCATGAAATTACCTTCCTATAAACAATGTAGATGGAAGGTAAAGTATCGCTGTAAACGGAGCCGGTGGCTATAATTTACCCACCTCGTCGTATGCACTGACCCGACGATCTCCAGTCTATGTGGATCCTCTGTGATACCACAGGCAAGAAAGGTATAGATGGCGTGAGCCACGGTGACAGCCAAATTGTAGGGCAAAGGCAGCAGATGCTGGTACAGGTGACAGGACAGAGCAGGTATAGCCGGAGACAGGTAACGCAGATCCCAGACAGGTAACAGGACTTGAGTACCATACAGCAGATAGTCAGCAGGTAACGTAATAATGCACAGGAAATGCACCAGGCAGAGTACACGGTAACACACAGCAGCCAGGGGTCCAAGCTACACCAAGGGGTCAAGCTCTAAGTAGAGAACAAAATTAACTGATGCTGGTGCAAGAGCAGGAAGTTCTCTTGTAGCCAGGGTTCACAGGTCAAGAGGCAGGAAAATTGGGACACTGTCCCTTTAAATAGCAGAAGACTGCCATGTGCACGCCCAAGAGGGCACTCATAGGCGCATCATAAGCCAGAGCGAATGAGTGAGAGCAGGATCCAGGTCAAATAAGTAGGAACTGCCGGCAGTCGCCACAGCAGGGACAGGAGCTAGGACAGGTGAGTATACACTAGCAAACACAGCAGACATGTTGGGGACCATCACAGCAGCAGGGTCACGGCCATGCCTATGGCTTATAACGGGAGCCACCACATGGACTGTGACAATCGCCAATGATAGGCTCTGTGTCCGTAACCCACTCATGAGAGGAAACCAGTAGGGTCACGACTGAGACACTAAATAAACTCCCTAAAACTGAAAAAAGGGGAATAAAACTGCAAAGATTTGCAGAACAGGGTTTGCAGAACTAGAGAAAATAAAAAAAAGGCTGTACAACCTTCAATTAGCGAAAAGGGGGCCTTCACTTTCTTTTTGGCCGGCATTTTTTTTGGAGAACACATTTTAATCCTCCCGGAGCCCCGGGTGGAGGCGGGTAGGTACATGTAATAAAAAATAAAAAGGGGAAAGGAGTCACCTCGTAAATACAGTGGGGGAAACCTTTTTACAGGTTTTCTATGTGACATTTATCATGCCCCTTGTCAGGAATAGCCAGAGATCAAAACCAGAGTCCCCTTATAATGCTGGGGGGAGGTTGGCAGCTTCCTCTTCCCCTTGGTGTTTGAGATGATCGGGGGAGTCATGCTCTTGGGGTTGTGGTTCCAGGGGAATCTTCCCGGAGTTTTTTGGTATGAAAAAGTCCAGATTTTTTTGTTTCTTGGGGGTTAAGATGTGGGAGGGGCCATTGTCTTGACCATTTTCTTGATTCCCCCTCAGGATAGCGGCTAAAAATTTTAAACCATATTTTATTCTGCAAGGAAAAGAACAGATTCTGCTAAACCCTTGCTTTATTTTCACCTAGCAAAAAAAAATCTTCTAAAAATAGGGTAGACCCCCCCAAATAACACGGGTTTTTTTCGGGAAACTCGCGGGGGCCCAGTGGTGTATTAAGAGTCCGTCACCGGCATCCCCTTCCATAAAGTCATACAGAGACTTTGGTCTCATTGGGGAGAAAGTAAATTTTTGTGGCTCTTAGGCAATCCAAATTAGAATTTGTGTGACAGGATTCTTTACAGAAAGGAATAACAGTAGCAAATAATTATTTCAAAAAATTTGCAAATATTTTAAAAAGTCTAAAACTTTAAAATTAAAAAACTATTAAAAGTTTGTTACTTGGGGTTTTTCACAGGGGTCAATGCCCAAAATGGCGGCAGTAGCTATTAGTTCACAACTTCTGTGCACAGCCCCGGCTTTTCCCTTTGGGAACATACACAGTAACAAACTTTTGTTAGTTTTTTTAATGTTTAGACTTAATAAATATTTGTATTTTTTTGAAATAATTATTGCTACTTTTTTTGCTTTCAAATTTAAAGAGGGAGGAAACCTTCAAAGAGCAGATTTGCAGTGCGGCGATTTTACTATTATACCAAATGACTATCTATAAGATTGTCCAGTCCAGGATACCAGAGGACCTTTCTCTTTTAGAAACATCTTAGATTTATACAAAGTAGGTAAGAAAGTTGGGCCCCGGTATGCGAACCCTCAGCCCAAAAGGGATGGGTTTAGAACAAACTGTTCTTGTTCTGACTAGTGATGGCAAACCCAAAAAGTTCAGTTCGAGTAAACCTTGACCCCTTGAGTCATTCGGTTGAAGTTCGTTCAAACTCGAATTTTAAAACCCCCTTAAAGTCAATGGGAGAAGATGTTTAGATTAGTTTTTATACCTATACAGTGAGGAGAAGCGGTTTAAATTACCCTCCAGAAGAGTAACTGGGTTGTGGAAAAAACTTAGTGAGGGAAAATTTGGCTTTTAAGAGGGGACCCAAAAAAATTTTAGAGGTTTAAAAATTCTTTTCCTTTTAATGGTTTCTGAAAAAAATTTTGGGGGAGCCTGCAAGCGGGGCAGCTTAGGAGGTGAGGGTTTGCAGCTCAGGTTGCATCCTAGGGGCCCAAAAAAAACCTTTGAACATTAAAAGAAAGGTTTATTGAAATGCACATGGTTTAAAGGCGGACCCTATTTCCTTTTTTTCACCCGGGCCCCAAAAACTGGGGGAATATTTTTGGTGGCAGTAAAAACATTTTTCCCAAATGGGGAACATGGAGGTTCAGGGCGGTGGTAGTTATAGGGGGTGCAGTGTGCGGGTGCCAAACAGTATTTTTAACCGTTTTCAGGACCCCATGCAGGTAAATCAAATGGAGCCGCCAGCCATTACTAGTTCCTATTTTTTAATATATCAGTTGGCACCTTGTTGATTAGAGCCCTTGACAGGAGTACTGCCCTATTGACAGCCCTGACAGTTACCAAGTGCCATTTCCAATACCAGTGTCTTCTTACGTGTCTAAGGGGCTTTTTTGCCCCCTCAGGATACAGGGCCCCATAGCGGCTGCTACCACAAAGGCTGCCAATAGGGCAGTACTCCTATCAAAAAGTGGCCCACTGAATGCTAAAAAACAGGAACTAGTAATGGGTGGTTGTCCCATTTGATTTGGCTGTATGGGGCCCTGAAATGGTTAATAGATGACTGATTGCAGACTGACTGATGACTGATGTTATTAGAGGGAATGTTTATTTCACAAATTTCTACAGTTTAATGGGTCTGACATTGGCAACCAGGGCAATAGAATCGTCAGAGATCCACTCTTGATTCATTTGATAAATGTCAAACGATCCACATTGTGAAGAAGCCGGATACGTTTGTCTGTTATCACCCCGCCGGCTGAATGTACTGAATGTGCGTTCAGAGATAACGCTGGCTGCCGGGCAGGATAAAACTTCTATGGCGTGTCGAGCAAGCTCAGACCATTCATCCAGTTTGAACACCCAGAAGTTGAATGGGTCCAGTCGAAGTCCAAAAACATCAGTGTTGAGCCGCAGGTAGTCATGGACCATGGTTTTAAGGTGGTATCTGTGTTTCTGAAATTTCTTTCCCTGCCTTGCAGGCGTTGGTGAGGTGGTAAACATCGATTGCAAAATGTCACCCAGTAGGGTTCTGCAACACTGCCTGCTGCTGCGACTTGCCATTCTACTGCTGGCGCATTGCTGATGTTGTGCCACCGTGACGTTAGAATGTGAAGAAGATACAAAAGATGTCTTGAGCTGGTCAATGAGCACTGTCTCAAATTCCTGCATTCTATTGTCAATTTGTGTGGGTGGAAGGAAATTGCTCACTTTTGTCTTGTAACATGGATCAAGGAGGGTGGCCACCCAGTAATCGCTGGAGCATGTGGAGGGTGGAATTCCAGCGTGCTGCCACATCACATATCAGATGGTTGACAGGGAGGCCCAGATAATGCTGCAACGCTGCCAGTCATGCCGAAGCATGGTGCAAAAGCCTGAAGCGGGAACTAACGTGGCAGAACCTAACTTTTTCCACCTGGCGGAAAGGCAACATTTCCAAGCCCAACAGCCTGGCAATGCCAACATTCAGGTTTTTGGCTTTGGAATGGTTGGGGTGAAAGCGTTTCTTATGCTCCCACATCTGGCTGGGAGCAGGGAGAAGGCTGGCTGCAGGACCGGCTGCTGTACGGCGTGCAGGTCACACTGCTGGAAGGTAAAGGTGTAGGCTGTGTTTACTGGTGGGGGGGAAACGGCCGACAGTGTCTGGGACATGGGATGGTGTTTTGCTCCATATTGCTCTGGACATCGTTAGCAGAGGACCGCTTGGCTTGGAAGTGGTGGAGGAGGGAGGCAGAAGAAGTCATGGTGGTTGGATTCCAGGACCTGTGGGACCTTTTTTTCTCCAAAAGAATCTCCCACAGCAATTCATGCTTTACATGCATGTGCCTTTTTAAAGCTGGGGGGTGCTTAAACTATTCTTTTCTCTACTGACATGTTGAAAGCAAGTCCAAACATTTTGACGTCAGTGGAGTCTGAGGCTTGATCGAAAAGGCCCAGGCTTCCCCAGGTCATGGACCTCTTCGACTGTGAAAAACTAGTACCGGTGTTCCCGCTGCCACCACTAAAACCCCAGCTGGCAGAGTAATTCGTTGACTTGTGCAACGCCTTCCCTTTCTGAGTCTGGAAACCGCACTGACACTACCCCCTCATCCTCCTCCATCACTAATGATTTCGCTTGCCAGCTGCTGCTCAACAGACCCCTGTTGGATCCACAATGCATCATCATCGCAGGTGACTTCCACTTCCTCACAGGTCCCACATCCTCAACCTGCGGGGTAGAAGCCACAGGCAATCGAGGCATTGCTGAATGCTCAGTATTTCTTTGGGGACGGACCAGCTTCCTTCTCCTCCTCTGAGGCATCACAGCAAACAAAATCATCTTCTTTTGGGCCCCTTGGATCTTTTGAAATGCCTTCTGACCCCAACCACATTGTGTTTAACAAAGAGGGTTTCAGAACAAGGATTTTTGGAGTGGTTTTGTTAAAAATGCAAAGGAAGAAATTGTCCACATAGAAACCAAATTTCATTGAAGAAATTAAAAAGTTCCCCTCCTTTATTAAAAAAAAATATTAAAACTTGAATTTCGTGTCGGCAAAAAATTTTTTGGCTGGCCAAAGCCTTGTTTTGTATAAAGGGGTTTGGGCTGATTTGATGGTGCAATTTTTGGGGGGTGACTGAGAAGAAAAGGTGGTTTAAAAATTTATGCAGGGTCTGTTTAACTACGAAAACAATTGGTGGGCCCTTTCAGTACTGAGAATTCAAGGGAACCCGAGCAAAGGGAATGACAAGCCTGCGGTCCTGTGGATGACAATGTGTTGCCTATGTGTTGTCCCGGCCTGGAAAAGGGGTGCCTTTTTACCTCTAGCTCCATGTTTCCAAAGCCCCTCCCTTTCTCGCTTACCACCTCTATTTTCTCCATGTTCAAAAAGCTAAAGATTTGGTAACCGTTTTGTTATGCATGAAAAAATTCCCCAAAAAAGGAAAAAAAAGAACTTTTCTTCAATCACAATTTTAAATTTGCAGCAAGCAAAAAAATATTTAAATTTAAAATTTTTTTATATTGGAGATTAAGGGAATGGTGTCTTTGGGAATAACTCTAACCCCAAAACTGCCAAAAAGAACTTTTTCTTCAATTTACAATAATTTGCCCGAAGCAAAAGTAAAAAAAAAATGATTTTTTTTCTATGAGAAAATTTTGGGAACGGTCTTATGCAAAAACTCAACCCCAAAAAAATGCACAACCCGAAAAATTTTTTGGGCACTCAAAATTTTCACCAAAAACAACCACTATTTGAAAAAGATTTTTTTTAAAAATTTGGGGATTAGGAAAACGGTGTCTTAAGGGAATAAACTATATCGCCAAAAATTTCAAAAATTAAAATTTTCTTCAATTCAAACATTAAAAGATGGGAAAGATGCAGCCCCAATACCAAAATCCCCAAATATTGCCCGCTTTGATCTCTAACTTGCCATACCCCCCAACTAAAACTAAAAGCAGCTTTTTCCCCGTCTAAAATCGTTGAGAAATCATGTGCTTTGGCCCTCATGCAAACAAGCAGAGAGCAGGGGCGTTTTTAGGTTTCTCGAAACACACGTGTTTCTTTTTTTTAGGAGTGATTTTAAAATTTGAAAACTATTTTTAAAAAGTGGTCGAAGGGGGGCTTTAAAATGTTTTTTTTTTTAATAAATTGAATAAACCTTAAAAGTAATTTTTTAGACAAACATTTTTTTATTTTTGTTTATATTTGGTTATTTTTTTTAGTTTAAAAAAAATTTTTTTTGATTATTTTAGTGTTAATTACCTCATGGGTTACTTAGCAATGATTTGTTAATTCTAGGGCTTTTTTACAGGGCTACAGAGCACTTAGGTGTCCTGATGAGGGAAATCCATCACATTCTAAAGCAGTAATCTTGTAGGGTCCATTGTGGGGTCATAGTTGCCGCGCCAGTATCTGTGGAGTTAGAGGCCTTTTTTATTTTGCCTTGTGAATTTTTTAACCTGGTTTTTTTTGGAGCTTTGGGGAAACTGTTTCTAAGAGGGAAAAATTTTTCTGCAATTATCCCTACGACTCATCACCCAACAAGGACTAATTAATTATAAACATTTTTTTTTTAAAAAATGCCTATATTTTTTATCTTATTTATTAGCGAATTTAAATTTTTTTAATGTTTGGGAATTTAAAACACACATGTCAAAATTTTTTTAAATTTTTTTCCTAGATTTAAAAATAACCCCAACCTATTTCCCTTTTTTCTTCTTTAGAACTACACATGTTTTGCTGGGTTTAATATCCGTGAACATCAAAGTTTTGCTTTAATAATAAAACATTTTCCAAATTCTGTGCGACTTCTCTCAACAAATTCACCATTTTACTTAGTTAACATTACACATTGTGTGAATTCTCTCATGTTTAACCAAACTTCCTTCCTTTGTAAAAGATTTTCCACATTCAGAACATGAAAAAATCTTCTTTTGTCTATGAATTCTCTCATGTATAATGAGATATGATTTATGTCTAAAAGATTTCCCACATTCAGAACATGAAAAAGGCTTCTCTCCTGTGTGTATTCTCTCATGTTTAACAAGATCTGCTTTCTCTGTAAAAGATTTCCCCCCATTCAGAACATGAAAAAAGGCTCACCCTCCTGTGTTGAATTCTCTCATGTCAACTAGATTTTGATTTATGTTTAAAATGATTTCCCACATTCAGAACATGAAAAGGGCTCTCTCCTGTGTGATTTTCTCTTGTGTGTTACATAGATGTGATTTGTTGGTAAAGCATTTCCCCACATTCAGAACATGAAAAGCTTTTCCCCTGTAATGAAATCTCTCATGTGTAACCAAGACCTTGATTTTCTGGTTAAAAAGAATTTCCCACATTCTGAAACACGAAAAAAGCTTGTCTCCTGTGTGAATTCTCTTGTGCATAACTAGTTGCGATTTATGTCTAAAATATTTCCCACATTCAGAACATGAAAAAGGCTTGTCTCCTGTGTGAATTCTCTCATATCGAACTAGATTTGATTTATTTGTAAAATATTTCCCACATTCAGAACAAGAAAAAACATTCTCCCCACTGTGAATTCTCTCCATGTGTAACACGACTTGATTTACGGTTAAAAACTTCCCACATTCTGAACAGAAGAAAGCCTTCTCTCCTGTGAGAATTCTTTCATGATTAACCATTACATCCTTTCTCTGTAAAAGATTTCCCACATTCAGAACTGAAAAACAGGCTTCTCTCCTGGTAATCTTTCATGTTTAACCAGTCTTCCTTTCTCTGTAAAATATTTCCCACATTCAGAACATGAAAAAGGCTTCTCCCCTGTGTGAATTCTCTCATGTTTAACAAGATCTGCTTTCTCTGTAAAAGATTTCCCACATTCAGAACATGAAAAAGGCTTCGCTCCTGTGTGAATTCTTTCATGTTTAACCAGTCTTCCTTTCTCTCTGTAAAATATTTCCCCACAGTCAGAAGCTAATGAAAAAGGCTTTCCCCTGTATGATATCCTCTCATTGTAAACAAGACTGATTTCTGGTTAAAAGATTTCCAACAAATTCTTACCATGAAAAAAGCTTGTCTCCTGTGTGAATTCTCCTTGTGCATAACTATTGGCGATTTAAGTGTAAAACAATTTCCCACATTCAGAACATGAAAAAGGCTATCTCTCCTGTAATGAAATTCTCTCATGTATAACAAGATTTGATTTATTTGTAAAAGATTTCCCACATTCAGAACACAAAAAAAGGCTTCTCTCCTGTATGAATTCTCTCATGTGTAACAAGACTTGATTTACGGTTAAAAGACTTCCCACATTCTGAACATGAAAAAGGCTTCTCCCCTGTGTGAATTCTCTTGTGCATAACTAGATGCCATTTAAGTGTAAACAATTTCCCACACTCAAAACACGAAAAAGGCTTCTCTCCTGTATGAATTCTCTCATGTGTAACAAGATTTGATTTATGGTTAAAAGATTTCCCACATTCTGAACATGAAAAGCTTCTCTCCCTGTGTAATTCTCTCTGTGCATAACTAATGCATTTAAGTTTAAACAATTTCCTCACATTCAAAACAACAAAAAAAGGCTTCTCTCCTGTATGAATTCTCTCATGTGTAACAAGATTTGATTTCTTTGTAAAAGATTTCCCACATTCTGAGCATGAAAAAGGCTTCTTTACTGTGTGAATTCTCTCATGTGTGACCTGATGTAATTTGTTTGTAAATTGTTTTCCACATATTGAATATGAATATGGCGTTCTCTCGTCTGTGATTTTCTCATGTTTCAACCGATGGGTCTGTTTATGTAAAGCATTTTCACACAGTCTGAAAAAACATATGGCTTCTCTCCTGTGTAATTCTTCTGTGAGTAAGAAGACCTAGAGCTCTTGTAAACTGTTCACCACAATTGACCACATGAAAGCCTTTTTCCTTTTTCAGTGGGGGGATTATTGGACAGGTCTGTACTGTGTTGTGCTGGATGTACATTCTGGGTACTGCGGTTTTCTCCTGAAGAGTGCAGCATGATATCTTCTACTTTATAATTTAGTGAGGACATGCAGTTTTCTTCAGAGATTTTATAGAAAGTGTTCTGTTAAAATGAAAAAAGTTTTTAATTTTTTTTTTATTCAAACCACAAAAGAGAAACATTTTACTTATTTCCTTTAGACTGGGAAAACTCAAGCAGTTTGTATTATTTTTGGCAAAGCCAAAGATGGATCGAGTAGGACCACTTATTATAACCACTTCCATAGTCACGTAGCTCAATCAGGACTTCCCATCATTGCTATTATGAATATAAAGGATGATTTATGAGGGTTGCAGAAAAAGTTGATTATTGGCTTTCACATTTGGTGATCTGTTGGTGGCTAGTGTAGTGAAAGTGAATTGGAAGTGGCCAAAGTCCCTGCACCTCTGGTAACCCTACTGTGTATGGGGCCCCGGAGAAGATTGATGTCACTGCACCTCTGCTAACCCTACTGTGTAAGGGGCCCCGGAGCAGACGGATGTCACTGCACCTCTGCTAACCCTACTGTGTCTGGGGCCCTGGAGCAGACAAATGTCACTACAACTATGCTAACCCCTACTGTGGATGGGGCCCCGAAACAGATGGATATCACTGTACCTCTGCTAACCCTACTGTGTTTGGTGCCATGGAGCAGACATATGTCCACGTACCTACAACTGCGGGCAACCCTAACATGTGTATGGGGCTGCAGTGCAGGACGATGTAACTGCAACCTCTGCTAACACACTTTGTATGGGGCCCCGGAGAAAAAGGGATGTCACTGTGTAGGGGGTTCCCAAAAAAGAGATGGATTTTCAATGCACCCCCCTTTAACCAAAAAGCGGGATTGAAAGGGAAAAAAGGGTTTCCATTTTTCCTGGCGTATTGGGGAATTGGATTCCCCTTTTGAAGGACAAAGGTTTCTAAATTTGGGTCATACTTTCTGTTAATTTATTGGGGGAAATGGACATTGGTATGTCAAAATATTAAATTTAACCCTGAAAAACCATTGCGGGAAATTCCAAAAGCTATGGGGCAGAAAATGAAAAGCCTGAAAATAGATCCCCAGCCCCTTTATCGGGGCCACTAAATCCCATATGGGAAAACCCCCCCAACCCTTTACTACAATTTTGGGAAAAATCCAGCCATGAAATATGTGTAAACCCTTTAAAAGCCATTGTCTCCCGTGGGACAGATGGGACTTCCAAAAGAAAAGGGGGACTGTCCAACAGTTAAAAATGCCCAACATTGGTTGAAGGAGCATTCCCAAAAAGGTTTCCCAAGTGCTCCCCAAGGCCCTAATTCCTCAACTCCAATTTGGGAGCCTGTGTGGGGGCCCCTGGATGGGGGCTTCTCGCTGTATGGCCCCCTTCCACCCCGCTGGGGGAAATGAAATCGGCTCCAAATCCCTGTGAAAAACCTTAATCGGGGCCCCTTATGGAGTCTTTCCCGCTGCCTGTCCTTCGTGCTGCCCTTTTGTGCACACAAGGGTCTCACTGGAGAAAATTTTTGGGCTTCACTCTTTTATTTCTCATTACTTTCACTCCCTTACGGGGCCCCAAAAATCTCCAATGAAACAAACCTTGTGACTGCAGCCTTATAAAATCCTGTAAAAAACGCTGAAACCCTTTCGTTGGCAACAGTCCGGGATTCTCTTCCCAACCCACACTTCAATTTTTTATCAAAATAAACCTGGATTTTAATTTCTGAGAACTGCAAAAAACCTTTTTGTCTGAAAATCGGGTTTCTCTTTTTGCCCTTACCCCATCTGCCCCCCCAAAAAACCCAATGGGGAAAGAAAATTTTTTTAATAAAAGGGGTGGACACCATCTGGTTTTGGTAAATAATCTCACCCAATTTGGCCTTAAAACCCCAGATCTTTTAAATTGAGAAAAAAAGTGAAAAATTAAAAATTTAAAAACCCCCAAGGGGGACGGGAAAACGATTGGAAGGTTTTTGTAACGGGGGCCTAAAACGGTTTCCCATTTCCACCAGGGTCTCCATGTTATAGGGGCATCCCCTAGGATGTGGGGAAAACAGACAGAGCGGGGTTTTTTAAATCAGAATTGTAATACATTTTTCCAGGCCCTTTTTTGTACCCAAATTAAATAAAAAATCAGGGCTTTTTCCGGGACCCCGGAAAAAACCCTTTCTAAATTTCATTCCCACTCACCTGGGGTCAATCTTCGGGGATCTCTCCCTTAAAGTACTCATCCTCAGTTTCATCGTTCCTCATCTTCTTTCTTCAGCCTCCACTTTAGTACCAGTCAGATCTTCCCCCTGATGTGACATTTTATAC